>JAEQBH010008007.1:0-95863 GCA_016808115.1 Tetrastigma voinierianum | reverse complement strand
GTAACCCATGTAGAAGATTATCGCACTCAATTGCTCACAATGTCGAGATCATTATTTCGTACAAGAGTGTACAGGAGGATCTAATAATTACTGCAGGCCGCTATGAAGAAAACCGATTGTGGCTTTGGTATTCATTTTGTATAACATGTATTAAAACTCAGAATTTTGATATATGTTTTAAGCATATAATGTAATAAATCATTGAACTTATTGTAATATGGTTGATGTATTTTGGTGAGTATTGATGATAAATCTAATGCAATAATTTTATCATATATAGGTCTCATAATACATGACAGAATCTGCAGTCGACGGTTGTCAATCTGACACCTCGATTAAGGTCACAAAACTCATATATTTTTAAGCCAAATTTTCAAGTATATTTTCAAATTTCTTTAAAAGTCAAATTTAATGTAAAATTATGGAATTTTCACCCAGATTTAGAAATTTGAAGAAAAGTAGAAAAGTAGCAAAAACAGAAAAAAGGGAAGCAAAGTCACGACACTAGAAGAATAATATCACGACATTGTATAGAGAGTGTCATGGCAGTTACTGCAATGTCGCGGCATCACCGCGACATTAGTTGAAGTAGTTAGATCAGAATTCTACAATGTCGTGACATCGCCATGACATAGGTTGTGACATCACTCAAGACTAGAGAACTAAAATCTCCAATGTCGCGACATTGTCAAATGTCGCGGTTATCAGACCGAAGTCATTTGGGGAACATCGTCGCCGTCACGAAGATCGTGGAAAGACCGTAAAAACATCGCGCGTTTAATGTCTCGATTACACGATATCGCCAACATATCATAAACGGTATTAATCACCGCTACTAAACAATCGGAGATCTAAACTGCAATGAATGCGGACGATGTTGGCGACATTGACCGAGTCATTTAGAGCATCGTCAATGTCGCTACATCAGGGGAAAGACCGAAAAACATCAAGTGTTTAATGTCTGACACGCCACGACATTGGAGTAAATCTACATCGCCCGCTTGAAATAATCGGAGATCCAAACTTGCAAATGTCGTGACATCGACGCGATGTCGCAACATTAGATCAGCAAAGAAGGAGGTGGAGACCAACTCAATGTCTTAAATCACCAACAATGTCGCCGGCCATCACCACGCATATTGATAGAGGGCCTTAGAACATTAAATGCTTAATGTCGCGGCATCACAACAATGTCACGACATCAGGTGAAATGATCAAAACTGCAAACTCAATGTCGTGACATTGCCATGACATCAAGATAAAACCTCATAGTTGAAGACATCATGTGAAGAATGTCACGGCATCAACAAATGATTCTACAAGCAATGCTCCAACATTAAAGCAAAGAAGGCGAAGATCGACCGAAAGCACCCGTTGAAACACTAAAGAGCCAATGTCGCTGCATCAACTCAGTGTTGCGACATCAACTCACGTCGCTGCATCAACTCAATGTCGCGGACATCAATCGGTGAGTAAGTAGAGCTGGCGCTACCGCGTCATACATGAAATCACGTCGCAACACCAAAAGACCAATATCGCGACATCAGAGTTGATCTACAATACTGCATCTCAAATGTTATGACATCATCACGACATAGCCATGACATTGACTGATCATTGAAAATTTAGAATTGTTTAATGTAATTTCAATGTCATGGACATCAGATCTCGATCCACCCATACAGAAAACTCCGATGTTGTGACATTATCATGACATCGCCAGCCAGGCAGACTGTGGCTGGGCGCGTGATTTTCACTCGCTTTTAGGGTCCAATATATGGTTTGGTAAATAGAAGCTCCTAGGAACAAGTGCGCAGTTTCCAACCACTTTACATCAAGTTTTTGTGCTTTTTGAAAGAGCTGAAGTCTCATTATATATAATTTCCTTTTTTTTTTATTTTTTATTTTCTTTACATTTTAGTTTTCTGTTTCTAGATTTATTTTCTTCTTTTGTGATTAGAGTATGATCTCAACCCATGATTTCGAGTTGGAATGAATGTAAATCAAAGCTCCATTTATGTCTGAACTTCAATGGAATCTAGGAATATTTATAAAATTCATTTTTTTTAAAGTTTTGATTACAATTTCAATGAATTTGTTTGATTAACTAGTCATTGTCATTTGCGATCCAGATTTGAAAGGCTAAGCTCCATTTAGGAAGAATATGTTGTTGGGATTAGTGTTTGTAATATTTTAATGTTGTTTTGGGGTATGAAAACTGGAGTGATTTAACTGGTATTACTCTTACATTGAATCGCTCACATTTGCTTGGTACCTAGAAAGAGTCAGACATCGCTTCCGATTTCCAGAACCTCCGAGGACATGCAGATGGACTACCTGAGAGCAAAGAGCAATCACTTTGGTATCACTCTAGTATATCACTGGTGATGTTTTAACCTTTGACTTCAAGGTTTCCTCCTCAGTGATAGTAGGAGTGTGTTCTTGAGGAATATGATCCACCTACTGATCTAGTAGTTTAATTATGAGAGGTTTCACCTAAATTGAGAAACATAATTTCAACCCTGTGTTAGCTAAGATTCTACTAAAGGGGAGAGAGGGAATTTTGTCTAATTGATGGTCGAGGGTACCAATTATTTTAGAGAGGGCTTGCATTATCCTCGTTTGTCAGGGCAAGTAATTTCCAAATTCTAAGAAATGGTTGTGAAGTATGGAGAAGGAAAATGTAGCGAATTCTCGAAGTCCGCCTAACCCTGCGGATCCGTGACCGGAACCCGAGGATACTCGGGTCGGCCATTTATCAAATGCATTTCATTAATATAAGCGCTGCTCTCAAATATGTGCGAAAGCGATTTCACTGTATAAGTTCTACAAACATTTACAAATTCAATGCAATTCTTTTACAAAAATATGCATAGGTACAAAATAATTTCGAGTTGAACTCCTTTACAAAACAATGTCAGCTCAAAAATGGTGAAGTGCATGTGACGAGCATACCCGTGAACTTCAATGAATCTCGGAAGCCGACCTTGGGTCCGCTTTCAATCACTGCCTATCACTCGGTACTTGCGCATTGATAAAAACAATATGCTAAGATGCTTAGTGGTTCTATACAATTCCATTCTTCTGTTTTAGTTTAAGTCAAATCATGCAATTTTACTAAGAAAGACTTTCAAATCTTTTTGGATGACCAATGTGAATACAATACATATACTTATTTCATATACAATCATTTATGGTTCATTGATCATTCCAAATATACACTTTCATATGCAATAAATCATTTATAACCAACCATGCATTTCTTACAATGCTTTTTCTATTTCAATTTGCATTCATGCTTTTACTAATATGTCAACAATCTCAAAGTCAGTTCGCACCCTTAACGAATTTAACCTATGTTTTTGGTATACAGGATATCGGAATCACCGCACGGTCCCGCTGGGCCGCAGGCCGGTATAAAAATGACGGTTTTATGATACGCTTCGGGTCCCGCCGGCTATCACCGGTTATTAAAAATCAATTCATGAACACTACCGATACTGTCCCTACTGGGCTACTAATTGGAGTGACACATCAATACGTTTGTTTGCAAGACGTTAAGTTGACTTATTGTATACTAATTCATCCTTAATGTAAATAAAATCCTAACATTCTATTAAGGGCGTTCAAATCCTTTATAGAAAAATACAGTACAATATGTACATTTGTATAAACAATTCATTTTCAATACTCATGAAATTTTCATATGCAAACATTTCACAATTAATTGCCTCAAATCAATTAAAACAAATAATATGCTTCTCTTATACATTTAAAACAAACATTTCAAATCTTGAAACGGTACTGTGAGAAGATGTAACAAAACCAATCTATCTATTTCTTTTTGTCTTGCCTTCAATCTCGGTCCTAGGTTAGGTGATCCCACCGGCCCCTAGCAAATCACACACATCACATTTAGTAAACTAGCGTTATTCACACTTTCGCTTCGCCTCGGCGATGAGGTACGATACGTTTTTCACTTAGTTTCATTCTTATTTGAACCCCTATTAATCATTTATTAGGGTTCCTATATTATCGGTGTACAAAAACTAGACTTTCTAACAAAACCAAAATTTTTCTTTAGCTTAACAAAGAGCTACGCCACCTGCTGCAGCCTCGCCTAACGTAGCTTTGCTACGCCGACGCACCGAGGGGTTCCATTTTACTCTACCGCTGAGGGGCGTCCCATGTCGCGCGTGGGTTCCCTATGTTACATAGGAGCCCCATTTACCTGCATTTTTCTCGTTTTCTCTATTTCTTTGCGATTTCCTCCAAAAATCCTCAAAATCCCAAACAAAATAAATATACATCACATAATAATTTACATTTGACATCCGTCATATATCAATTTATCGGGCTTTCTCCCTAAAAACCCAAGTTTGGATCAACTACAATTCGAATATATAATAAACACATAAAATTCTAGGGTATTTTTGGGGTGTTACAATATGGTAGTGACTCTAAGGAGTGGCAGAGAGTTTGAAAACATAAAAGAAAATGAAAAGAGGAAGATTGAGAAAGAAAGCAAGCAAGAAGAAATTGAAGAAGAAATCAAGTTTGATAGTTCAGAAAAGACAGAAGAGAGCAAAAAGAAAAAGGTGCAGCAAGAACAGCCAATAGAGGAAAGAAACTTGAAGAAGAAAGAAGAGGTGCAATCATATATGCCCTTTGTTCCATTTCCTTAGAGGCTACAAAGAGCAAAGACGTGAAAGGGGCTTCCTAAATTTCGGACCTGCTCAAGAAGATAGAGATAAAACATACCTTTGTTGAGGCATTGCCCGTGATGCCTAATATGCAAAGTTTCGGCTGATACCCGAGCAAGAAGAGGTGAGATTTTCTGAAGAAGGAGTGGTGAGTTTAACAGCCACCTACAGTGCAGTAATTCAAAAGAATTTACCTTTGAAGATGTAGGATCCTAGCATATTCACCATCCCCTGCACGATAGGGAATTTTGAATTTGGGAAGGTTTTATGTGATTCAGGGGCAAGTATCAACTTGATGCTACTATCTGTAGTGAAGACACCGAGTTTAGGGGAGCTTACTCCTACAACTATGACCCCATAGATGGCAGATAGGACTATGGCTCAACCAGAGGGAGTCCTTGAAAATGTACTCATCAAGGTGGGAAAATTTATTTTCTCTGTGGACTTTGTAGTAATGGACATGGAAGAAGACACACAAGTCCCACTAATACTTAGAAGGCCTTTCTTGGCCATGGGAGCTACCTTGATAGATGTTAAGAAGGGAGAACTCACTCTTAGAGTGGGAGAGAAGTAGTACATTTCAATCCGAATCAAAGCTCAAACAACTGGACATGACAATGCTGAAAATAAGATTGTAGAACAATTTGTTCCCATTAGTCCTGAATTGATCAATGATTGTAAAAACCAGAATTCAATGAATGAGAATGATATGAATTTCCAGTATATTGAGGCTCATGATGTTAAATATCTGAATTCTAGTTTTGAAATTAGAGAACAAGACCGCTTTAAAAGAACATATAAAAGTCAAGTAGCAGTGAAGAGAAGGGACAAGAAGTGGAAAATTCGGGAAGGGCTAATTATGAATTACCCAAACATCTTAAATATGCCCTTAGAAGCCGAAAGAGCACAACTTGTAATCATAAGAGTTGACTGGGACAAAGAGAAATGAGCATAAATTGATCAAAATTTTCATGAAATATAAAGAAGCCTTTGTCAAGAGAAGACTTTAAAGGATTAGTCCTTCAATTTCCATGCATAAATCCTCTTGGAGGAGAATGAAAAACATCAATTGAACATCAAAATATTTACTAAACCTGGGGTTGATGAAAGAAGTCATTTAAATGAGGTATTAAAAATGGCCGAATACAAGATTTATCTATGCAATCTCGCATAACCCTCAGAGCTCTACCACATGGTTCCCAAAAAGGGTGGATTCATAATCATCAAAAATGAGAAAATGAATTGATTCCTACAAGAACTGTGACAAGATGGAAGGTGTGCATTGATTACAGAAAATTGAACACAACAACCAAAAAGGATCACTATCCTTTGCCCTTTATTGATCAAATGCTAGATAGGTTGGCTGGACACCCTTACTTTTGTTTTCTTTATGGATATTCTGGTTATAATCATTTCTATAGCCCCTACACCAAGAGAAACTAATTTTACATCGCCCTTATGACACCTTTGCTTTTGTATGGATGCCATTTGATTATGTAATGTTTTTGCCAATCTTCCAAAGGTGTAATGATGTCTGTTCTCGCATTGTGGAAGAGGCTATGAAAATTTTATACGACTTCTCAATTTTTTGGATCCGCTTTGAGCATTAATTCAAAATTTAGAGATTGTACTTCAGAGGTGTTCCAAGACAAGAATTTAGCTCTGAATTGGGAGAAATGTCATTTCATGGTAACAAAAGGAATTGTCTTGGGACATAAAATTTCTACAGTTGGGCTTGACCAAGCTAAGGTTTCTATCATAAAAACTCTACTGCCGCCAACAACAATAAAAGGGATAAGAAGTTTCCTAGGACATGCCGGATTTGCCAAGATTTAGAAAGGACTTCTCAAAAATTTCTGCACCATTATGCATCGTTGGAAATGATGCAAAGTTTGACTTTAATGAATCATAAAGTTTGCATTTGAAGAAATTAAATCCATTGGTTATAGCTCTCATCATGGCAATACCAAACTAGAACAAAGAGTTTGAAATCATGTGTGATGCCAGTGACTATGCAATGGGAGCAGTTTTGGGATAAAGAACAAAGAAAATTTTCAGAGCAATATATACTATGTTAGCAAAACCTTCAATGAGGCACAAGAGAACTACTCAGCTACAGAAAAGGAGATGCTAGCAATGGTGTTTTCTAGTGAAAAATTTAGACCATATATTTTGGGGTACCATGTCATCATACGCACTAATCATGCAACAATTAAGTATCAAATGGAAAAGAAAGATGTCAAATCAAGACTGATCAAGTGGGTACTACTGCTGCAAGAATTTGATTTCGAAATCAAGGACAAGAAGGGAAGTGACAATGTAATAGATGATCACTTGTCAAGAATGGAAAAACCTACTAAAGAGGAAAGAGGGACAAAAATAGAAGAAAATTTCCCTGATGAGTAGCTTTTTCAGGTGTCATTCCAATTACCCTTGTATGTGATGAGTCCTAAACTCATCCATTTTTAATCCATTTTTCTGGCATATTTCTAGAAGTTTATGATTCATTTTAATGCTGAATTATGGAATATTCATCAACTTTGTGTTTTGTAGGGTTTAAATAAAAAAGAGACAGCCCAAAGAAGAAAAAGGAGAAAATTAATAGCGTAGAAATGTCGACATAGTTTTTCTTTGTCGCGACATAACTTCAAAGAACTAAGATAAGCTATGTTGTACGTGCAAATATATGTTAAAACAAAAGATCAAGCTAAATTGAAGCCAGAAACTAAGATTGTCGAACATCTCACAAACTATGTCACGACATTGATCAAGGCAAATGGTAAGGGAACTTTGTCAGAACATTTCACAATCCTCGTCGCAACATAAAGAAATAAGATATGCAAGTGCTTTGTCGTGACAAAAGACAACTATGTCGCGACACAAAATCCAGAGTCAGCATTGAAGGGCAAGAAGATTTTGTTGCGATAGATGTCGTGGATAAAAGTAAAGCTAAGAAGAATTACAAGAAGAATGTTATTACATGTAAAAATTATGTCACGCGACATAATGAAGCACTGAAGACAGAGATCTTTGTCGTGACAATGATTGAAAAGTTTTTTGAACCATAATGTCACAATATTATTAGCTCTGTCGTGACAATGACCAAGAAATGGTAGTAGAGTTTGTCTCAATGATAAAATTTATGTCGCGACAATAAAAACTGCAAAGTAATAGATTTCTATCGCAAAAGAGAAGTTTTATGTTGCGACATAAAATGGAAAAGAAATGAGACAAGCCAAAGGCGTTTGTCGCGACAAAGATTTCAATGTTGCAATAAAATACAGCAAGCCGACAATGATCAAAGAAGGAAATATGTCGCGGACGCTCTGAGTCTAGTCACACACGTAGTTCCGCCCCGCAGCGCAAGATAACAATTATGTCGCGACAAAGAAAAGGTCTATTGCGACAACAACAACATGCAACCGTGAGAAACTCTGTCGCGACAAAGGTAGAGAAGAACCCAGAAAGAATGTCACAACATAGCAAAGAGTGTCGCGACAAAGTGAAAGAGCTGAAGGCAAAAAATATTTGTGTGGACAAAGAAGTTTATGTCGTGATATTTTGTCGGAGCAAAGAAAGAATGACAAGTTAAGGTAATAAAGTTTTTTATGTCGTGACATAAGACACTCATGTCGCAACAATCACTAGAAAACTTTGAAGTGCATCCATGTCGCAACATTATCAAATTATGTTTACATGTCCGTGAAGAAAGCACAAAATTATGTCACGACATAAACTGCAAGTCACGACAAGAGCTGGGAAACAAAAGATGACAACCATGTTGCGACATGATTTTCTATGTCACGACAGCAACCAATTAAGCAAAATTTCGGGATCCTAATTAACCTTAAAGTGCGCCTATCATTTGAAAAAATCTATAAATAGACGTATCTGTAGACAGGCCCAAATTTTCCACACCAAGAATTTACGGGTAAATGAACTCCTTTATATATTATTTTTCTTTTATTTTTATTTTATTTCATTTAATTTTAGAGTAGCATTTTAGTTAGTTTTTCTTGGAATTGAGCAGTGATCTCGTGCGGTTTCAAGATGGTTTTCAAAATTATGTTTTTCTATTACTATATGATTTTAATGAATTTGGAAATTTTACAAGTTCATCTATTTCAGTTCGTTTGTACTCTCGTTGAATTTACTTGATCAATTAGTCACTGCTTCTTTGTAATCCAATTTGAAAGACCGAAATTCCATGGGATTGGATCAATGTTGTTATTGTTTTCTCGTTAAACTTGAAAGAATGTCATAGTTCGAAATCCTCAATTTATTTAAGTGGTATCGTTTTCGAATTGTTTGTTTAGAATATTAGTAGCTGGGTCTTAAAATGATTATATCTTGTTCTGATTTTCAAGAAGCCCTCTGAGTGACACAGAGATGGAGATTCTTGAGAGTATGGAGAAGTTACTTGGGGGTATGTTAGAATAATATTATGGAACTAATGAACTTTGAAGGAATACTTCGATAAATCACTGATTTACTCATGGTGTGAGGATTAGTCGATGATATATCAAATAATTTGATCAAAGGTTTCCTTTTGTATGTTGAAATGATCTTGATCCCGTGTTAGTTGATATCTAATCAAGGAGATAGAGGATTTTGTCAGATTCGATGGATGAGATACCAATTAAATTAGGGAAGGCTTACATTATCCTGTTTATAGGGGCAAACAGTCTTCAGTCCTAAGAAAAGGGTGTGAAGTACTGAGAAGGAAAAATACCCAGATATTAGAAAGAGGATTATATTCAACAAGTAACTGATTAGACTCATATGTCCGAAAGGAACATGATCTCTAATTAGTGAAATGTATGGTGTGTGGAGAAATCTGTTATACTAATTAAGATCTTTGACATGTTCGTATTTCAAACTCATTGCTGAACCAATGTTATAAAATGATGCAGAAATTGATAATTATACATTGAACTATATCCCAGTGTTAGTTACCCAGTGAACTTGCTAATCCAATTATTTTAAATTCTTTATATATAGTTATAGAATTTATTTAGTTTTTACTTTTCCTTTAGTTTAAAATCAAATCATTTTTAACTTCGGAGTTCAAATAGCAAGGATCTTGAGTAAATTTTGGTAATTAATGTTTAGATTTTTCATTATTCCTCGCGGGAACGATATCTAGACTTAAATCTACTTTTATTACTTGAATGACATGTGTACTTACAATGATCTAGACCAAAACACATTTTCAATTGAAACCTTCTCATCCAAGGCAACAACATATTTTATATCGAAGATCAATCAAACAAGTTTTGGCATCGTTGCCCGAGATTGAATAGTCTTTTGGTATAAGATCAAGGCTTATCACACACGACCTCATCATATTTAGTCAATTGGTCTTCAACAATTAGTCGCTTTATCTATATGTAAAAAAATCAAGAAACAAGTTTTTGGCATCAAGCATCGGGGGAATTGAAAGATGAATTTAAATATCAATATTCTGATCCAAATGGTAGAGAGAATTGCACTTGGACATTTTTCTCATTTTATCATAAATTACGTAAAATCACAAAAAATAGTTTTTAACTTCAATAACTAAGTAAGCCATCAAAATATTTTATGAGCTTAAATTGGATATAGTCGTTCCATATATTTAATTTGATCTCAATGTGTTTCTATTTCAGAAGATTTCACATGCATAAAAAAACTGTGAAGGTAGCCATCGCCTTTGGATGTAATTGGAAAGAACAGGAATCGAGAAAGGTTAAAAGGTTGAATCAACAACTACGGCATCGAGAGAAAGAATGCAAACCTATTTTTAAGAAGCATGGTAGAGATCCTAAGAGGTAAAATGAGTATGGGAGGATTTTTGGAGGCCGCTTATTCAAGATGAATATCACGTGGAGACACCCCGCTAAGCCAATAATTTTGAACTTAAGCCAGCATTGATCACAATGGTGTAGCAGCAACAATTTACTGGGCATCCTAGTGAAGACCCCAATGAGCATATGGGAAGATTTATGAGGATAGCAAATACATTCAAGTTGAATAGGGTGAGACCTAAAGTGATCAAGCTGCAACTGTTTCCATTTTCATTAAGAGAAGTGGTAGCAACTTGGTTTGAGTCACTACCTATTGGATCGGTGAACAATTAGGAAGAGTTGGTGGAGGCTTACATGAGCGAATTCTTCCCTCCTGCCCTCACTTCTAAAAGGAGAGGGGAAATCATAATGTTCAAGCAAGGAGAAGATGAAATTCTCTATAATGCATGGGAAAGATACAAAAGATTACTGAAAAGATGCCAAATGCATGGAATAGATCCGACTCATCAAATGGATATTTTTTATTTCACTCAATTATACCTCCAAAGCGGTATAATCGACGTACTGGCTGTGGAGCTTTCAAGAGAAAAAGTGCTCAAGAGGCAAAGTAGTTGATAGAAGACCTTGCCAAATGCAATTATAGAGCTCCATCTAAAACTTCAGGGAGCAGCAACAGACTGAAAGGAAGTGGTGTGATAGAGCTGAATCGGATGACCACCATAGAAGCAAAATTTGATGCATTGATGAACAAGATAGGGAACCATGAGAGAAGAATGCACTCAGCAAATGAAGTGGGAATAGCTGATGAAAAATGAGAATAGGAATAGTGTTGAAGAGGGACTATCCCATGAGGGTCCCTATCAAGTTGAGGAGGCACATTATATCAATGCAAATAGAAGTTACAACTTTAAGCCCAACCTCAACTTGCCAACTCATTACACACCAACACTCAGGAACCATGAGAATTTCTCTTATGGAGGAGGAGCACAGCAAGGTCAAAGACATGGGCAGAATTTTCAACAACATTATGCTTCACCTGGGTTCCTACAACAACAACAAGGAAATCAGAGAGCATAAAGTTAAAGACAAAGGAGATCTTCTTCCTTTGAATATCAGCTCATCTCACAGAGAACAGAGGCGCCAATATCATAACAATGCTGATCAACACACTCCAAAACACAATGTTTAGCACATACAACCCCCAGAAAAACTAGACAAAAGTAGGCGGGGCTTGGTCTCAACAATGCAAAGTCACCCGCTGATGCCTTCCCCAATGATACATGTTAATAATCCTAAGGATCGTGATGGTAGGATCAAACACCTGGTCCCGAGAGAGTGTGTACAAAGACATGATACTATAGGGGTGTATAAGAGCAATAAGTGTCACATTGTAGTATTTTTGGAGACTAAAGTAGGAAATGATAAATTATGGAACCCGGGATTTGTGTATGAGAACAAGGGTACAATGGTCATTAAGCAAATGGATATGGAAATTAGAAACAAATTAGAGATGGGCCATAGTAGAAATTGAATAAGTTAAATTGAAAAATTAAAGAGGTGAGGGTTAAATTGCAATTAAGGGAAGCACAGGCTAAGAGAAGGAGACAAACAAAATTCATATTTCGTCTCCAAAGGCTGGGGTTAACGGACAGAGAGAAGAGAGAAAAGAAGGAGAAGGAGAAGAATACCCAAAGATCAAGGTATGTTTGTCTTTGAATCAAATGTCTTTGATGTTCAGGGCTTTTAGTGTGAATTTCCATGAGATTGTTCCTCCTTTGGTCTGGGGCTGTGTGGAAAGATCACTAAACTCTTGAATATCAAGCTATGAGAGTAAAACCCCAATTGGGAGAAAATAGCCATGGAATCATTCCATTTATGTGGTCTTATAAAGAATTGGTGGACCTTAGGTAGAGTTCTTGGATTTCCACCTAAGGTTTTGAGGTTTGAGGTTCCAAAGCACCAATTCAAATGTTGTGGAGTTGTTTTT
Organism: Tetrastigma voinierianum; assembly: GCA_016808115.1. Lineage (NCBI taxonomy): Eukaryota > Viridiplantae > Streptophyta > Magnoliopsida > Vitales > Vitaceae > Tetrastigma > Tetrastigma voinierianum. The sequence goes on along the minus strand of JAEQBH010008007.1, from coordinate 83,387 downwards.
GTAGATGAATTCCAAGTCGGTTTTTATATTATGAATTATAGAAGTTGTATGGAGGACTGCATCAAAAGTGGGAAAATACCAAAATCTGGGTGTGGGAATATGGAAGGTGTACCGCATAAACAGTAGTGTACTGGTACACCCCACTGCATAAAGTGTACCAGACACTTTAAGGGTGTACCCAGACACTCTGCTCGCTTCATGTTTCAACCAGTTGTATTTTGGCCATAACTTGCTCATATTTATTATCCGATTTGGAGGATCGCGGTCAATTAAAATAGACTTCAAGGAGAACCAAACCTAAAGAAACAGGCATCGTCAAATTCTGATTCTAAGTGGCCCAAAATTTCACTCAAAGTGGGGCCATGTGCAAGAAAAAATTCTGATTCCAGCTTTGGACATAGAGTAGTCCGAGTGAGCCTCGACGATCTTGAGTTTCGTGTTCGAATTGGGTGTGATCTGAAGTGGAATAGAACCCTTAGCACCTTAGCTTTAAAAGAGTACAAAGAGATAGGTGAATAAGTATAAGGAGAAGTTAATTTGGCGCGTAGGCGACACTGGTCAGCCGTATCTGCCGAGTGCAGGTTAAAGCAAAGGATAAGTGTGGAACCGTGCTCTAGTTAAGAAAGCAAAGAGGAGGTTCTAAACTCATTTTTCCAATATCAGTGTATTATTATTATTATTACAAATTGCTTTACAATGGTATTTCATGGTTTTGAATGCAAACCATTTTCAAGAAGCAAGCAATGAGATAAAAGCAAGCAAATGGTTTCGAAAGTTAAACCATTTTTGAAAAGCAAGCATCGGGTTTTAAAATTGTAAAACCATAATTAAGAAAGTAAGCAAGGCAAATGGTTTTGAATAATTAAACCATTTTTCAAGTAAGCAAGCAAGTAAGCAAATGGTTTTGAATAATTAAACCATTTTTCAAGTAAGCAAGCAAGTAAATGGTTTCAAAGTGTAAAACCATTTTACAAAGAGCAAGCAAGCAAGCAAGCAAGCAAAGAAAATTTGCGAAAACAAGGCCTTCCCTAGTTTTAAGCAAGCAAACCGTCGAGGTATTCGACGCACGGTGGGTGTTAGGATTTATACATGCATTGTAGTTTTTCCGGTCGGCAAACTAGGACATACATTGGTGCATTTAAAGGAGACCGTGGGCACGCATGTGAGTATATATAAGGTTAAGGAGCTCTAACTAATTATGGTGATGGCGACATCGAGGTCAATTTGACCATATCACCGAAAAGGTGATGCGGACAAAGGTCCTTCCACCGCACGGTTGAGTTACGTTCCCGTGTTCACTAGGTGGTATGATAAGCAAAAATAGCCCCAAAGGGTCGATGTTTTACGCTACGATATACGCTGAAAAATCAACCATTGCCCCCTGGCCGCCTGTGCTTCCGAGAGTTTTAAAGCAAAACCGGCTGAGCCCGTGCCCTGAGATTTCAAAACGATCGGTTGAGCCAAGCTCCCGTGGGATTTTATTTTCAAAGCATGCGGTTGAGCCCCAGGCTCCCGTGTTATGAAAAAGTTTTGAGAAACTTTTAAAGCAAAGGTTTGTGAAAGGTTTTAAGAAACTTTTCAAGCAAGATAAAGCAAGCAAGCAAAAGAAATTTTGAGAAGTTTTATAAACTTCTAAGCAAACAAGCAATAAGAGTTTTATGTTTAAAGAAAAGCAAAGCAAGCAAGCAAGCAAAGAAAGTTTTATAAACTTTAAAAGCAAGCAAGTACTGTGCTAAGGCAAAGAAAGTTTTAGAAACTTTAAAGCAAGCAAAGCAAAGTAAAGCTTCCGAAAATAATTGTAAAAGAGAGTTTACATTTTTGAGATGTTTTCCGAAAAGCAAAACCTTTATAAAAGCATGTCTCACCGAGAGCTCGTTTTAACTCATTATTTTGTATTTTTAAAAACTATTCTTCTGTGCATGTGCACGTTGAAGACTGGAGCACAATAGGAGTTGTCCTGACATTGTACAAGTGCTGTAGATTAAGAATATTTTGTAAGGAAACACTTTGAATATGTAATGGAACATATGTATGTACATAGTTAGTTGTGAGAATGTGTTGGTATGCTAGTTGCCATGTTTAGATATTTGGATATAGTGTATATTGGATGTATACAGGATTTGGAATTATACTATGTGCAGCCGTCATGCTGCCGAAATTTTTCCGCTGCTAAGATTTTACCAAATCCTGAGTTATAAATAAAAGAAATTTTTTTATAGGAGGTTTTAGCAAGCAATACGGCCATCACAGGATTCTATCATTAGAGGTAACGGCCGGGATTCCTCGTGGAGGCTAAGACACCCGCCGCCCGAAGGGGGTGGGGGTGTGTCAGTGACTCTGAGAAGTGGAAGAGAAATAGAAGGCAAAAAAGAGAGAGAGAAGAAAACTGAGGAAGAGAAAGAAGAAATTGGAGGAGAATTGAAACAAAGACAAATTTTAGAGGTCACGAAGAAGAGAGAACAACAAAAATGCAAAGAAAAAGCAAATGTCAAGCAGGAGATCTAGTGGAAGAAGGAAAGTCTCGGCTTTACAAGCCCCAAGTCTCGCAGGTCAGAGAAGGCTGTTAGAAGAGCAATTTCTAGATTCTTGAACATGTTCAAGAAAATAGGAGGTTAATATCCTTTCGTAGGCATTGACTCATACGCCTTACTATGCTACAAATTCCCATGCATGATATATCGAAATAAAAAAGAAAATCACGGGGAGAGGAGTGAAGTGAACCCAATAACAACCCGAAATGTAGTTATCCGTGAGGTTCTACCGCTGAAAATGCAGATCTAAGTAGCTCAATATCTGCACAATAGGGAGCAGTGCTAATCAGGTGATTCTAGAGTCAAAGATCAACTCCGATGCCCTTATTTGTAGTCAAGAGACTAAGTTTGGGGGAGCTTACTCCCATAACCATGATGGTAAATAACCTTATCTAAAAACCTTGTAGGCATTCTTTTTGAGGATGTGCTTATCAAAGTGGGAAAGTTCATTTTTCCAATGGACTTTGTAGTTATTGATATTAAAGAAGACAAACAAGTGACACTGGGCTGCTGAAGGCCTTTCGCTGGGCGAGCAACTTTTGATGTATGTGAAGAAAGGAGAGCTTACTTAAGGGCTGAGATGAGGCAGTGCACTTCCAATCTCCCGCCACGGTTTGAAATAGCCGACTTGATAATATTGGATTGTAAGATTGCCAAAACAAAAGTACCCATCGGGCTTCAATTGATAAATGATTATAAGATTCAGAGTTCAATGAACAAGCTGAGACACTTCCAAGATCTTAATGTTCTTGATGTTCAATTTCTTAACTCCAATTTTGAAACAAAAGAGGCGTAGTACTCAGTAAATACAGAAACAAGTTCATAAGGGTTAACCTTGAAGGAATTACCCACTCATTTAAAGTATGCTTTCTTAGAATCAGAAAAAGCAAAACCTGTTATTATTTAAGCTACATTGACTGAGCCTGAAGAACAAAAACTGCTTGAAACTCTTAGAAAATACAAGGAAGTAATTACTTGGTCTATAGAAGATTTGAAAGGAATCAGTCCTTCTATTTGCTGGACAAAATCCTTTTAGAGGATAATGCAAAGACCTCTATTGAACATCAAAGAAGACTAAATCCAGTAATGAAAGAAGTTATTAGAAAAGAAGTACTAAAATGGCAAAATGCAAGCTTCATATATGCAATCTCAGACAGCCCTTGGGTGAGCCTAGTTCATGTGGTTCCCAAGAAGGGTGGATTCATTATGATCAGAAATGAGAAGAATGAATTGATTCCTACAAGAACTTTGACAGGATAGAGGGTGTGTATAGACTATAGAAAACTAAACACTACTACTGGAACTTTGACAGGTGAACAGGACACCCCCACTACTGTTTTCTTGATGGATATTCTGGTTATAACCAAATTGCTATAGCCCCTGAGGATTAGGAGTAGACTACATTTACATGTCCTTATGGCACTTTTGCTTTCTGAAGGTGCCATTTAGATTATGTAATGCTCCTGCCACCTTCCAAAGATGTATGATGTCTATGTTTTCAGATTTTGTGGAAAAGGCTATGGAAATCTTCATGGATGACTTCTTAGTGTATGGATCTAGTTTTGAGAAATGTCTAGAAAATTAGAAATCCAGATCGTGAGGTGTCAAGACAAGAATTTAGCCTTAAATCGGGAAAATGTAATTTCATGGTAATAGAGGGTATTGTCTCTGGGGCAAGATTTCTGTAGTTGCTAGAAGTAGACCACAAAGGTTTCTATCATAAAAACTCTCCGCCACCCACAACAATCAGCGGATAAGAAGTTTCCTAGGACATGCTGGTTTTTATAGGAGATTCATAAATGACTTCTCAAAAATCTCTAGACCATTATGCAGACTACTGGAAAAAGATGCAAAGTTTGATTTTGATGAATCATGCAAAGTTTCATTTGATGAAATTAAATCCAGATTGGCTACAACCCCCATCATGGTAACACCTGATTGGAACAAGGAGTTCGAAATTATGTGTGACTATGCAATGGGAACTGTATTGGGACAAAGAACCGAGAAGATGTTTAAGGCCATATACTATGCCAAAAAAACCTTCAATGAGGCTCAAGACTACTTTATTAACCTAAAAAAAGAGATGTTGGCAATGCTGTTTGCTTGTGAAAAATTCAAGCCTTACATATTGGGGTCCCATGTTATAATACACACTGATCGTGCTACAATTAGATATCTTATGGCTAAGAAAGATACCAAGCCAAGACTGATAAGATGGGTTTTATTGCTGCAAGAATTTGCTTTATAAATTAAAGACAAAAAGGGTAGTGTCAATGTGATAGATGATCACTTGTCTATATTGGAAAACTAACAAGAAGAAAATGAAGCGAAATAATAGAAAACTTTCCCCGATGAGCAATTGCTTATTTTCGCCTAAACACCATGGTATACCGATATCAGGAATCATATAGCTGTAATGGCGCCATGAATTCAACAACCATCAAAAAGAAAGCCGGTGATCTGATAGCGCATTCTATTTATTTGGGGATGATCTACCACTTTTTGTAGTTATATGCATATGATTATCGTGGAGATGTGTACTTTAAATGTAACAAGGTGAAATTATTGATAAATTCCATACATCACCATATGAAGGACATTTGCAGAGATATACGTCTATACTCTCCAATCAGGTTTCTTATCGTCTACTCATTCGAAGACTGTTTTGAATGGGTAAAACATTGTGATAAATGTCAGAGAATTGGCAACATAAGCAAAAGAAATGAGATGCCACTGCAAGGAATTCTAGTGGTGTAGATTTTTTATGTTTGGGGGATAGACTGCATAAGGCCTTTCCTATCATCATTTGGAAATCTATACATCCTCATAGCTGTGGATTATGTATCCAAATGGGTGGAAGCAATAGATTGTCCCATGAATGATGCTAACACAATGGTTGGGTTTATACAAAGAAATATTTTGAGCAGATTTAGAGCACCCAGAACAATCATTAGTAATGAGGGAAGCCATTTTGAAAATAAATTTTTTGCAAAACTCATGAGCAGATATGAAATCAGACATGTAATGGGATTGGCTTATCACCCTTAGTCAAATGGGCAAGCAGAAATTTCCAATAGGAGATAAAGAAATTTAGAGAAAACAAGGAATACAAGAAGACCCGGTCTATAAAGCTAGCGAGCATTACGGCTTATAGAACCGCTACAAACCCCATCGGGAATGTCCTACACAGATTGTGTTTGGAAAACCATTCATCACCCTCTAGAATTGGAATACAAAGCTATGTGGGCCATCAAGAAACTGAATTATGACTTTCAAGCTGCCAAAGAAAAAAGGTTACTCCAAATGAATGAAATGGAAGAGTTAAGGAATGAAGCTTATGATAATGCCATAATCTATAAAGATAAGACAAAGAAGTGGCATGATCAGAAGATTTTGAGGAAGGAATTCAAATCAGGAGAACAAATCCTATTATACAATTCCAAACTCAAGTTACTTCGTGAAAACCGGTTAAGATGGAGTGGTCCCACACAAGAGGTAGGCACAATCTCTTCGAGTAGTGACAGAAAACCGATTCTCGAAGTGAGTTTAAAGTTAATGGTCGTATTGAAACATTACTGGAGGGAACATAAAATGAAGATTGACCCTGCATTTAAAGGAAGAGGAGAATTTTGCAAAAAGGAAACATTTTGCAAAGAAATGTCTAATGAAAAGCACATTAAACTGTTAACTTCTAGAGGCAAACCCAAGAAAATTTTAATTTTCATAGCTAACTTGATTTTGTTAATATTGGTGTGTTTGAAGTTTAGTTTTAATTTTGTTTGAAATTTTATTTGTTGTTTTTGTTGATTTTTCAAGGACAATGAAGTTGAATTAGAAATGGATTTTATTAGAAAGCACACTCTCTCAAACTAATTATGCAGAAAATGCTACAAGGGGGAGTATTTGCATTTCCCTAACTTGTTCTTTAATGATAATACATAGTTGAAGTTTAGGGGAATGTATTTTATAGAGCAGAAAAAGAATAGTAGCTTTGTTGCTCCTACATTAATACCAATATCATGTCAATTATATTATGAAGAAATGAGATGTGTTGTTCATACTTGAATTGAGATTCTATGATGATTAGATGTATTTTCACAAGTATGTTCCGATTGGTATGAATGAATGCACATTGTTTTGAATGTTACTTGATTGAAAAATATGATTAGTGCAATTCTGAGGAAAAGCTTTCAATGTCGCGACATATTTTCTGTTATCGCGACATTATTTTATTTAAACTAAAGGCTTTCTATGTCGTGACATTAACTTTCTATGTCGCAACCAAGTAGGGTCTAAACTCTGATCTTGCAAGAAAGTGTTTGTCGTGACATTATCTCTCTATGTCGCGATATAAATACACTTGAACCTCACATTTTTATGTCACGAAGACTTCGCCTCGTCGCACAAAGGATCGACCTAGCCTTAAATGGATTGCGTAAAATATGTTATGAAAGATTATTTCTATGTTGCGACATAAGGTTAAAAGGGAATAAACCCTAGGTTAGTTTTTGTCGCGACATTTAATGAATGCACAACAAAACAGTTGTCCCATAAATGGATAATTTTTTAAATATGAAAGGCCACCTTCTTCATAAAACCATCAACCCACTCATCTTCAACCACGAAAACTCTCTCATTCCCTTTCAAAAACCTTAGATTCCTAAAACCTTATTCTGACCATGTCTAAGCCGTTGAACTTTGTTCCTAACCTGAACAAAATGATGGAGGAGTACGCAAAGGGGGAGGAAGGATCAGTGCAAGAAACTCAATCAGGAGCATTGTAGAATGAAGAAAGACAAGAAACAGGAGTAGAGATTGAGCAACCAGCTGAAGAAACCAAAAAGAGAAAAAGAGGAGCTAAAGAAGTCGGTTGCAAAGGAGAAAAATCAAGCAATCTTGTTTCGTAGCGGCCTATTTTTGCTTTTGGAGGGACAAGTTGCAACATAGGGACTTCATTGGCAAAAGAGGTTTTGGCAGGTTGATATCACCATTCCAAGAAATTATTTAGAAGAGAGGATGGCACCTCTTCTGTGAGCACAAGGCTCTTGGATTTGTAGATGTGGTGAAGGAATTCTATGCAAACATGGTGGGGATGAAGGAAAAGATTGTGTATGTCAGAGGGAAATGGATATCGTTTCAATGTGGAGAACATCAACCAAACTTTCAATCAACGAAATAATGGCTCAAGTTCAAGAAACTAGTAAAAGAACCAGATTTCCAGAAGATTTCTGATTTGCTAACGGATGGGAAGGGGAAATGGAATGCCACAAGGAAAAATCCCATGAGTCCACGTGACGATCATTGACTTAACAGACAAGGTCCGTTTTATTTCATTCATTTCGCCATTTTACCTTCAAACATTTGAAGGAGAAGGAGGCAACACTTTATAGTGCCATCTTAAAAGGATATAAATTAAGTTTTGGAAAAGCCAATTGAAAAACTAATTTTTAAAGTATTACAAGAGGTTGTTACAGGACTAGTAATTTCATCCGGAAGACTAATCACAAGCTCAGGCATTCTGTGCAAAGGTGGAAGGAACCGGGAAGAAGAAGAGACATGTCCTAAGACCTCACCCCTAACATTTGCCAGAATAATTAAGGGCCCAAGAACGTAGGTAAGGAAAAAGAAGGGTAATTGAAGAGAGTACGAGATACAACAACCAAATACGCTTTGATAATGCAAACTCAAAAAGCATCAACAGAGGCAAAACAACTGAGCCTATTTGATAGTATCCCGCTAAGACAAATCCATCGTAAATAAGCCGAAAGCTCCTGACCGCCATGGTAACAACACATAATTTATGGAGATGCTGAAAGCTATGAGACAAGAAATGCAAGATAGGGACAAGCAACTGAAAATCCAACTCCAATTACGGGATGAGTACATGGATGCAGAGCTAAGAAGAAGAGATCAAAATTTGGAGGAAGCACTCAGACAGAGAGATGAAGAGTGGAAGAGCAAACTGGGAACAAGGGAAAAAGAACTGAGTGAATATCATAGGGTAAGGGAGAGGCTTTCCTTTCAGATCAGTTGAGGATAGACAATGAGTTGCTGAAGATCGTGAAGGAGAGAGAGGATGCTATGGAGCAGAACATGCTGCAAAAGGTAGATGCCTTCGGTTACTCGTATAAAGAAGATCATAAGGAAATAAGGCTCCTCATAGAACAAAGGACAAAGAAATGAAGCGACCCTAAACTATAGGGAGAAATTATGGACGGAAAGTTTAGATAGGATCAACAAGAATTTGATCAAAATGTACTCTACCCAGGGTGCATTTAAAAAAACCCTAAACTCTATTGGGCAGAGACAAAATGATTTTATTAAATAGATGGCACTTTCAGTGGAGTTGTATATATTCAATAGAGCTAAGGAAGGTAGTAAGTCCAAGTAGCCACAAGTTCAAATCCCTGAATTCTCTCCTTCTGCGGCTAGTTATAAGTTTGAATCAGTGAATCTAAACCATCCCTATAGGCATGATAGAAGAAAGAAATAATTTGCCCTATTGTCTCTTCCCTCATTCTTGTAAATCAAATCTCTCTCATACTTGGAAACTTAAATGAAAATCCTTTGCAAGACTTCTAGTGTCCACTCTCATTTTGCATTTCTTTTGTGGCTATTTTATTTTTCTTTCCTTGATTTTAAATAATGAGAAATTGATGACTTTAGTGTATAGCATTGGTGAATGATGGAGAAACCAATTTTCCTGGGTTGATCTGCTGAAAAGTTGTGAATTGTTTGGTAGAATTTGAAAGATGATGAAATTGAATTGTTGTTGTGTTAAATTTATCTCAATTGAACGGTTTGATTTAAATAAACTTTTAACTTGTAAAATAGCATAGCAACATATCCAAGAACCAAACAAGAATTTGATAGATGAATTGGGGTAGGATGAGATGAACTGAAAGAGGAAAGTTGTAAGGATATTAATAAATGTATTAAACTTCAAGAATAATGAAGATTGCAACAAATTGATGGAACAAATAAGACTTATGATTCTGTCTTTGTAAACAGTTTAGTTATTATGAATGCTGATAAACACTGCACATGGTCAAAAGTATCTGAGATTAGGACATTCTAGATCTTTCACATTTAAATCTCCAAATGTCCTAGAACTGTTAGATTATTAGTCAAGGCGAAATCCTACAATACCACTAACAAATGCTATAGGCCAATTCTTGGAAGATCGTCTTCAAAGCCCACCCTTATAATATGTTTAAGCATACACATTAGTTCCTTATTTGAGCCAATGAGCCAATTTCATCATCAATTAGCAAATGAGTGTTTGCAGCCTTCCCTTTGAACATAATCCTACAAGAAGAACCCTTATTTTTGCCCGTAGACATATGACAAATACATCAATGATAGAAGATATAACAAGTTTGGGAAAATTATTTCAAATTAATGGCTGAAGGATAAGAAGGGTTGAAAAGGAAAATCAATTGATAAGGAAAGATGAAAAAGAATGAAGAGAAGAAGTTGTGAAAAGAAAAGTATCAAGGTGAATGAGTTTGGTCTTCAGAGCCTTCCCTCCTCCCTTGAATAATTAAGTTCTTAGGGTGTTTCATCACCAAATTCCTAATGCCAACTGATATGGAAGTTGCTAACCTAAAGTTTGTTAAGGGTGGTAGAGAGCTTAAAAAGGCAAAACATTGCATTATTCCATAAACCTGATTAAGATGAAAAGTGAAAAAGCTTCGAAGATGAGGAGGAGAATTTATAGTATGAATGTGGTCAAGAAAAATACCACAATAGTGAGGATGCAAAAAGATGCACCAACCCAAATGGGGAGGTTAGAGAGTTGACATCAATGGAAAAATCAAGGATGCATAATGAAGGCAAGTATGTTAAGTGCAAGTATGTTAAGTTGTAAGTGAAATCTGGGTAAAATTGAGTCTAAATTATCCAATTATCTACCCACTACCCAAGCCACTCATTATAAGCCTAAAAACCTAATTGATCTAGCGGTATATGCTTACATTAGTGGAGATTATTGAGGACAAACAAGCATATTCGAATTTCAAAGAATAAAAGAGAAGTATGCTATCTGAGTATTATCCCAGAAGATTAACTAATCTACCAAGGAAGAAGAGAGAAGACCATTACACACTCACAAATCAGGGTTGAAATATTGAATTGTTTACACTATAAAAATTAATTTTCTGTTTAGTGAACTTAATTGAAAATCTTTCTAATTCTAGATTAGAAACATATTTAGAAATAATTTTACAACTAACTTATGTTTCCTGCCAAATTGTGGATTCAACAAAAAAATGTCATTAAAAATAAAAGCTAAATTGTTTCGAGAGGACAAATTAAAATTTTCTTTGCTCATTGGGACAAGCAAAACTTTAAGTTTGGGGAGTTTGATGAGCCCTAAACTCTTATCTTATTTTTAATCATTTTTTCTGGCATATTTCAGAAGTTTATGATTCATTTTTAATGTCGAATTATGAATTATTCACCAACTTTGTGTTTTGGTGTGTTTTAAAATGAAAAGAGATACTCCAGCAAGAAAATGAGAAAAAGTGGCTAAGGTAGAAATGTCAGAACACAATTTTTCTTTGTCGCGACATAATCTCAAAAGAACTAGCAGAAGCTGTATTGCAACAAGCATCGTTATGTCGCAACAAAGATCAAGTTGAACTAAAAGCCGTAAACGAAGATCAAGGCAAACATTCACAACTCTATTGCGACATTGATCATGAAAATGGTAGTGGAATTTTTATTGCGACATTTCACAACTCAGCAACATAAAGAACTAAAGATGGCGTAAAAGCTGCCTGACAGCACAACCATGTCGCGACACAAAACTCAGTCACCATCAAGGGAAAGAAGACTTTGTCGACAGAGAAGTTTTGCGCCGGGACAATAATACCGACATAAGGTTGAGGTGAACTATGTCACGACAAAGACATCTATTGTCGCGATAAAAGTTGAGAAGAATTACAAGAAGAATGTTGCGACATAGAAAATTATGTCGCGACATAATGAAGCACTAAAGACGGAGATCTATGTCGCGACAAAATGTCGCAATATTATTACCACAGACAATGACCAAGCAATGGCGAGAGTTTGTCTCAATGATAAAATTTATGTCGTGAGATAATAAAGTTGTGAGTAATTGATCTCATTATGCATGCAGAAGTTTTATGTAACGTACGTAAATGGAAGAGAAATGATAAGCCAAGACAAGTTTGTCGTGACAAAGATTTCAATGTCGCAAAACAATTCAGCCAATGACAATGCATCAAAGAAGGAAATATGTCATGACATCGCCGAGTTCGCCGCGACACGCAGTTCGGCCCTCACAGCAGTAAGACAACAAGACTATTTCGCGACAAAGAAAAGGTTTGTCGCGACAACAACAACATGCAACTGTGAGAAACTCTATCGCGACAAAAGAAAATATTGTGGCAACAAAGGTAGAGAAGAACCCTAGAAATAATGTCGCAATATAACAAAGAGTGTGGCGATAAAGTGAAAGAGCTGAAGGTAAAAATATTTGTCACGACAAAGAAGTTTTTTCACGACATTTTTCAAGAGCAGCAAAGAATGACAAGTTGGTTGCAACAAAGTTTTTATGTTGCGACACGAGACACTCATGTCACAACAATCACTAGACAACTTCAGCAAAACTATGCCGCGACATTATCAAAATATGTCGTAATAGAATCTAAGACGAAAGTACAAAATTATGTCGCGAGGTAAAAACCTAAGCCATGACAAAAGTCGGGAAACAAAGATGATCCACTATGTTGCGACATGATTTCGCAACGCGACAAAGAAACCAATTGGGCTAGAATTATTGGGGATCCATAATTTCAGCCTTGAAGTGTGGCCCATCATTTTAAAATCTATAAATAGACGCATCTAGGGCACTGTACGTAGCTTCCGCAAAACCAGGAATTTCTAGGAGCTAGAACTCCTTTGTATATTATTTTTATTTTCTTTTTCTTTTCTTTTATTTAGTTTTTAAAGTAACATTTTAGTTAGTTTTTCTTGGAATTGAGCAGTGATCTGGTGCAAAGTTTCAGCTGGTTTTCCTATAAAATTATATATTTTTTATTATCGTTTAATCTAATGAATTTGGAAATTTTCTGTAGCTCATCTATTTCGCCGCTTTGCAATTCCAGCAATTTTACTCCGATCGCTTAGTCATAGTTCTTTGTAATCAGTTTAAAAGATTGAGCTCCATTTGGGATTGGATCGATGTTAATTATTGTTTTATGCTAAACTTGAAAGAATGTCATATTTTGAAATCCTGAATTTATTTAAGTGGTATTGTTCCCGGGTTGCTTGTCTGCATTATTAGTAGCGTGTAAATTTAAAAGGATTATCTTGCTCTAATTTCCAGGAAGCCCTCTGAGTGACACAAAGATGGAGATTCTTGAGAGTATGGATCAGTTGCTTAGGGGTATGTTAGACTAATATTATGGAACTAATGAACTTTGAAGGACTACTTCGATAAATCACTTATTTACTCATGGTGTGAGGATTAGTCGGATGATATATCAAATTAGTTGATCAAAGGTTTCTCTTCTGTCTGATGAAAGGATCTGAATCCCGTGTTACCTGAGATATAATCAAGGAAATAGAGAATTTTGTCAGATTCGATGGATGAGATACCAATTAAATTGGGGAAGGCTTGCATTATCCCTGCCTTTTTTAAGCACAGGGCAAAATATTCTACCCCAAGAAAAGGTGTGAAGTACTAAGAAGGAAAAATACCCAAATCTTAGAAAGATAATTATATTCTACAAGTAAATATTAGACTCATGTGTCCGAAAGAAACATGAATCTCTAATTAGTGAAATGTATGGTGTGTGGAGAAATCCAAGCTATACTACCTTGCATATTTGACAAGTTCAGATTTCAAACTCATGGTTGAACCAATGTTATTAAATGATGCAGAAATTCATAATTATACATTGAACTTTATCCCAGTGTTACTTACCCAATGAACTTGCCAATCCAATTATTTTAAATTCTTTATATATAGTTATAGAATTTTATTTAGTTTTTACTTTTCCTTTAGTTTAAAAATAGGGATCTTTTCCTTAATTCTCATTTGGAAATCAATACATTCTCCTAACTGTGGATTATGTATCCAAATGGATGGAAGTAATAGCCTGTCCAAGAAATGATGCCAACATAGTAGTAGGGTTTATTCAAAGAAATATCTTGAGCAAATTTGGAGCCCCAAGGACAATCATCAATGATGAGGGAAGCCATTTTGCAAGACTTATGAGCATATATGGAATCGATATGTTATGATCGCTTATTACCCTCAATCAAATGGATAAGGTAAATATCCAAATGTGGAGATAAAGAACATATTAAAGACAAGAGCACTTATCAGAAAGACTAGTCGGCCAAGCTAGATGATGCACTCTCAAGCTTATAGGATCGCTTATAATCTCCTATTAAAATGTCCCCATACGTAAAAGTATTTGGAAAAACCTTGTCATCTCCCTTCGGGAAGCCGAATATAAAGCTATGTGGGCCATCAAGAAAATGAACTGTGATTTCAAAGCTGCTAATGAGAAGAGACTACTCCAACTGAATGAATTGGAAGGGATGAGAAATGAAGTTTATGATAATGTCAAAATCTATAAAGATAAGACTAAAAATTGGCATGATCAGAAGATTCAGAGGAAAGAGTTCAGAGTAGGAGAGCTAGTCATACTATACAATTCCAGGCTAAAACTTTTTCCAGGAAAACTCAAGTTAAGGCGAAGTGGTCCATACATAGTAGTTGTAGTTACCCCTTTTGGAGAAGTGACACTAAAAACCAATTTTGGAGATGAATTCAAAGTAAATGGTCAGAGGCTTAAGCATTACCTGGGAGGAAGACCAAATGAAGAAAAGTCCTAGATTTGAAGAGATCAATAGAATTGCTTAAATGAGAACACACTGCAGCAATGTCTAGTTAAAGACATAAAAATGAGCAGCTACTTAGGAGGCAACCCAAGCAATTTTCATTTTCTTTTAGTGTGATTTTGTTCAATTCAATGTGTTTTGAATAGTTTAGAAGTAGAGTAGTTTTGTTAGAACTTATTTGAAATTTATTTAATCACAATTTGCTGAATTTTAGGATAATGAAGTTGCAAGGATATATAAAGGTCATTTTTGAAGCATCTCCAACCAGATTGAGTTATGCAGAGTTAACTACAAAGGGGAGTCTACTTCCATTACTTGTTCTATGAAAATGATGCATATACTAAGTTTAGTGGAGTGTAATTTATCTGAGTTGGAAATTACATAGTAGCTTCATTGTCCCTTTGTTGAATACTTGTGTGAAAAATCCTACAATACAATGAATATATGTTGAATTGATTGAATTGAAAATATGAGACATCAAGCTCATGCTTGAATCTGAGATTTTTTTCAATATCGAGTAGACTTATATTCACGAGTATGAACTGAAATTGGGTATAAATAAAATGGGGAAACAAGTAAAAATTTACTTGAAAGAAGAAAATCTTTCAATACTCAATGTCGCGACATTGTGCCAATGTCGCGACATCACCATGACATTGTCACGACATCAAGTCAATGTCACAACATTACATTTCCAATGTCGCGACATCCAGAAAAGCCAACTTGAAAACCTAAGCAATGTCGCGACATAGCAATTTCAATGTCGGACATTAGGTTAATGCTGTAACATAGAAATTTCACCTCACACGTGAAGCCAATTAGAAAATCTGAGCGATGTAGCGATATCACCATGACATCGTCGTGACATCAAGTCAATGACACGACATCACAATTCCAATGTTGCGACATTGCACTAAGTCACATAAGGTATCAAGTCAATGTTGCGACATTGACAACTCCAATGTCGCGACATCACATTTAGGGTAGCTTACCTATATAAAGGTACACTTCATAGAGATTTTCAAATTAATCAAATTCTAAAACTCTTCAACCATAGTTTTCTCCCAAACCGACCGAAACCAAGCCATGTTTAACTCCAAGCTCTCGAATCTTTAATGAAGTGATGTGAAAATGTGGTAGAAGAGATTCCCGAGAGAAAGCAGTATAACAAACCAAGAAACTCGCCTCGCAGGTCGCCCGAGGAAATAGGAAGTATTATAGAAAAGTGAGAATAGCTTAATTGGGTCAGTGAGCGTGCTGCCCGTACATCTGCCAAGAAGGATTTATGGAGGAAAGAGGCGGCACTGTCCCATTTAAGGAGGAACGAGCAATCGAGCTAGAAGAAGGTGAGCCAAAGATAAGAGGCCAGGTAAGGGCTCTCGCCAAAGAGTTTTACACCACCCAAAGTGAAAGGTAAGAACATGACATGGTATGTTGTGAGATGGATCCTTTGGGGAAAGTACATCTCCCAACTCCTGTAGCTGAGATCAATGGGCGAAAAGGCAGAGTATGACTAGCTCTAGGAAAGCCTGAGGTTCGATGAAATAATCAAAGAGTCGACAATGGCCCAGGATAAAGTTAGAGGACTAAACCATCCATAACTCCTACATCGACAAAGGTGATTTAACCCGAGGCTACTAAGTTATGGTTCTATTACAATCATGCCTCACTCCTCAAAGCAGTCTCAACTATGAGACAAGACGCATCGGGTCAAGGGGGTGTTGTCCGAATGTGGGGAAGATAGGAACAAATTCATTTCCTGACCACGCCGAGAACAGCCAGAGCAACCCCTACCTTGCCTTTATCACCTCCCCTGCATTAAGGGAGGTAACACTAACTAAACAAGAGGAAAGCGCCCAAGAGTCTCTCCTCTCACTCTCATTAGAGTCCTCAAACCCGTAACATAAGCGGAAAGGTGTAGAGAGCAACAAAGAGAGAGCGCCACGTAACTACCAAGGAGGCAACCCTACAACCGAGGAAGAGCGAACCAAGAATGGGTTTTGAAGACTACTTCATAACCAAAGGTTTTCAAGTGTCAAGAAACCATGCCACTGTACTAAAGAGGGAAGAGACATGTAAGAGCAAGAGAGCAACAATTCTAAGTTGTTCTCTCTACTAACATGGATGAGAGAATAAATGAAGAGAAAAGATGAACAGCTCAAGGAAGAGCTGAGATGGAGGGATAACAATAAGGCCACAGAGGACAAGAAAAGAGAAGAGAACCTGGCATCACTTCTCCAACAGAGGGATGAGGAGTGGATAGCAGAATTGACAAAGAGGGATAAAGCCCTAATGGCAAAGCTGAAAGAAATGGAGAGGGAATTTGTAAATGATCAGCTAATGAGATCAGAGTCGATCAAGATCATAAGAGATCAGGAAAAGAGGATGTGGAGAAAATCATTCCAGAAAGTAGGTTTTTGATATCTCTACAAAGAATATCAAAAAGGAGATCAAGGCATTAATCCTAAAGATAGATAAGAATACAATCTCTAGGATGTAGATATAAACTGACTTATAGTATGATCAAGTAAATTCTAATATGATAAAATGTAATGCCTGTGGTGAGTTTGAGTAATCCTGAATGGCCTGGTAGAGGCAAATGAACCTATTGCTGGTACATTTGAACACAAGAATGGTATCTCTTTGATGCTGGGAGGAAGAACCGAAAACCGAACCCCAACTCGAATTCACCTCCTAATGCCGCCTATAAGTTTGAACTTGTCAATCTCAAGCCTTCAAAATCCAAAAGAAAAAAAAAGAAGCTCTATCTCTCTCTATCCCTCTATCTCTCTATCTTTCTTTGTATTACCTTATCTTGGTAACTTATCATGTAAATCTTCTCTATAAATAAAATAAATGACTTTGTAAAAGTAATTTTCTATTGTCTTTTCTTATTTTCTTTAATTTTACATGTCCGAGATCTATACAAATATGAGCTTCGTGGTTTTTCAATAAATGAGAATTCAATGTGTTGAATAATGCCGAGTTACCTATGATTGAAAATTTTGGATGTTTGCTGGTATTTTCTCGAAGGGAGCAGATTGATTGTTTGATGACTATGAGAAATTTGTTGGAGACATGTCATGATCAATGAACCCAACTGACACTAGCATGAACTACAAAGTTAATTAAATAACACAGTCAACTGCTTTAAAACCAAACAGCAAAAATCAAATGCAAATGGGCTAAAAATTTGAAACTGGGTCTTAAGTTGTGATGTCAATGATTATTAAGCTAAATTTTTAGATTCTGAAAAACTGAAATTGAAATCAAAGCTAATAAAGCTACTAGTTCTAGTAAGATCGGAACAAGACAATAGAAACACTAAATAACACATTGTCTTGTTGTCACACTGTCCTTCGCCTAAAGTGAGCGAAGGGGGTGCGAGACTCCATCGACTCAGACTTGCTTTTTCGTACAATGGTAGCCTAAGTCTTATAACCGAATCAAAATATTATATACAAAGATACAAAATAAAACTACCATCAGGTAAGATAAAGTGGTCAAAACATACGCTTCCAGTCCCATTTACATATACATATAGGAAAACTCAGATATTCAGATGCATATAATCATGCACAAACCTGCTGCGATGAACCCCTACTAGCAGGTTGGCTCTAGCAAGATGCTGTGAAGATCATGACATCCTCAGACCACACGTATTAAAAACCTGTGCTGCTTACGCCAGTGGGAAACATATAATTATACAAGATAGCTATTACGCATCACTTTTTACAATAATCATATAAAGTGAATAAATTTTTAAGAGCGTATATCATAATTTATCATGAATTCACATAACAAACTAGATACACATACTTAGACTTATACAGACTTATACTATTCAAAATTCTATAGATAGCATGAAATATACTGGCATAGTGACCAGAGGGTACCGTAAGCAGATTTTATACTTGGTACAGAGGTACCGAGGTACTGGCTGCAGCCTATATTTCAGACAAGAGAAACTCCCGCAGTACATTCAGAGCAAGAACAATGTACATTACTTTACCTTATTCGTTATCGACCTATCACATAACCTGCTTGACTACCTAAACCAATAAGAAATGAGAGGACACAACACAATAAGTACTCGAATGTATGGGTATAGTAATTAAGCAAAGTTATAGCACAAAGCAAGATGCCAAGCATTCGACATACAGTGTCGTCAAAGACCAATCGCAGTACCGGCTATCACGAGAGTGCCGTAGCACCGTAGAGTACCGGCACTACACATGCCTGCCCAATGACATGCGCGGCGTCATTCAATATCTACCAGGCGCCTTATAAATACAAGGTGTCAAACTTACATCTATCACATAGGCAAGACATTTAGTTTGCCAACAACGTCGTCGACGCGCCAGCATTTATCTAATTTTTTTCTTTTCCTTTACCTTACAAACATGAATGGACCATTTCATACACTTATAGGGTCCTCATTAGTCCAATAGACAAGTCCTCGGAGCAACGGAAAGACAAAACAAAACAAAACACCAAAATTTTCCATGTTGTGAATAAGTACACACAAATAGAGTCTCGTCATGCACAGAGATTGTATGCCCCAAGACAGGCTGGCTACCTTCCTTCAGCCACACGCATGTGGACATGCCACACCTTGGCATGGGCCTACGCTACTGTGTGGCGATCCCTATGCCACAACATATGACCCCGTAGTTTGCCCAGATTTTCATGATTTCATCATTTTTTTCGAGAAAACCAACCAAAAACCCCAAAATAATCCAAAAACATCACCAAAAACTACTCCCAAGTGTGTTCTAACCCAACCAAAACCAAACACATAGATTAATTAGGGTTTTTCCAAACCCAACCTCAAATACTTGTAAGTTAGGTTAACTTCCTAACACCAAAACGATGTATCCATGCATCATAAATCAAGAATCCATATCATGAACGATTCCATTCTCATCTTAGCATAAACTAGGTTAGATGAATTCTAACTAAACCCTCTAGAGATGAAACAAACCAATATCCATACAAACCATTTCAATCCATACTTATCCATACCCCAATCATGGAAATCCATACATCTCCATACAAATCCCTGGCTTCATACTTCTCGCCCCTTCTTCTTCTTCTCCTCTACTTCTTCTCTCTTCTCCTCCTCTCTTCTTCACATTTTCGTTCCCCAA
Organism: Tetrastigma voinierianum; assembly: GCA_016808115.1. NCBI lineage: Eukaryota > Viridiplantae > Streptophyta > Magnoliopsida > Vitales > Vitaceae > Tetrastigma > Tetrastigma voinierianum. The sequence goes on along the minus strand of JAEQBH010008007.1, from coordinate 63,826 downwards.
AAAAATGAGAGACCAACTTATGTTCCATCCTTTGATTTTAATTTTCCATTTATTGCACATTGGTCCTCAAATTCCCTTCTATTTGCACCATAACTTCCCATTATTCCACTTCTCGTATATAATCTTATTATCTTATGACTTTTATATCCTGTTTTAAGAAATTCCACTTTTACCCTTGTATCTTGTACAAATTCCGGGTTTCGGAATTTTCTCACTTAGCAAAATAATAATTACGAAAATTTTCAAAATGCACTTATAATATACCCTAAGTATGTTTAAAAACGACTAGGGTGTATTTTGGGGTGTTACATAAGTAATTTGAAACCATTGTGAAGGTGGTTAGAAACACTTTATGGACTTACTATTAGTAACATCAAAGAACAGAACTTATTACATATCTGTTGCTTAAATCCTAGGCACATAACCAACAGAAGTGATTTAGGTCATTCTTGACAATACTAGGGCTTTTCAAAAGCCTATCATTTAATATGTTGTATGCATATTCCTTAGTACTTCATTTTGAGCTTCACGCGCCGTCAGTATCATCGTGAGCCATAAAGAATAACTCTGAACCTTCCTTAAGTCTCACCTATACAAAGAAAGAACCTTGAATTTACCTAAACATATCATAGTAGAAAAAATGATCAAGATGATACTCGAGGGAGTAACAAAGTTGAAATGTAACGAAGGAAGAGAATTGAGGATGTGAAAGGAAAAAAATTGAGAAAAGTTGTATTAAAGGGGTGCACAACAAAAAATTGAGAAGCTAAAAAAAAAAAACACAAATTTAAGGAGGAATGAGTTTTCCTCAGAGCCCGCACTTGATAAATATCCCAGAGGTGTTCTACACCTAGTACCCTAATGCCAATCGTTATGGAGTTGCTGGCCCAAAGCTTTTTATGGGTAGTAGAAAGCTTAAAAAGGTAAAACATTCCACCAATTCCAAACCTCGAAACAAAAAATAAAGAGCTGGAGCAAAATTGAGAAAATAACAAAGGGAAAAGAAAAAGCAACAAGAGAAGGAAATGCAGAAAACAAACCAAACGAGTTTGTGGTGCTTGGTACATTAGTTTAGAGGAAAATAGATATAAAGAAGGCAAAATGTTTATGAAATGTATGTAGTATGGGTAAACTAAGTCTTAAATGTCCAAGTATTCACCCAAATACCCTAGCCATACATTATGTTTTTCCTAAAAGTCTTATTTGATTTCGAAGGTTGTTTAATGCCTACATTAGTGGAGAATAATATGACCAACAAGCCTATGGGACCTAAATTGCCTGAGTCTTTCACCCTTGTGCATCATCTTTCCACCTCTTTGAATTTCAAGTTCTTCATTGTTTTAAGGTGATATCCTCTTACTGTAGCTCAAGTCTTCTTCTTCTTCTTAATCACTCGAGAATGGATGACACACTCTCATGTTGTTCTTCAAAGGACATTTCAACCATATTCTTCCCCTCATTCATGTGTTTGGCCACTAGTTCTTTTATACTCATTCCATTATCTTGTAGAGGTTGTTATTTCTCAAGTCCATGTTGAGTATAAGAAGTGGCCTTTAGAGTTTTTCTCTTCTAAGATCTCAAGTGGTATGGGCTGAATTTGAATATTAACCCTTGTCTCTTCCTTGAATAATTCAGCCATACACTTAGCCAATTTAGCCATTGTGATGGCTAGTTCATCCACTTTACTTTTTTTTAACGTTGACTCCTCTGTGAAGGTGTGTACCTCCTCCAAGGAATTGAGCTTGAGATGTTGCGATTTAACTGAAACTCTTCTTAATCTTGTACCATGGTTGCCTTCTAAATAGGTTAGATATTTCTTCTTGTGGGAGGTTATTATTCATTTTTGAACATAAAACCTAGGCAAACCAACTTGAGCATAGTCCATATCAACCATTAAGATTTCCTTTTTAGCTTGAACCATGCTAGAATTAGCTTGAGATCTTCTCAATTCAACCATAGTCTCCTTCACTTTGATTCGCCTCGAGGTTCGTGGAATCTTCATTTCAAATTCTTGTCCTAGCCAATCCAACTAATATATCTCTAAGCTGATCTTTTGGACATGTGAGAATGGGAAGTATTTGGTCTTCCTATGGAGGTGCTCAAGTGATGTCCATCCAACATTATAATTGTTCAAGAATGGGATACTCCGATACCTGTAATATGATCCATGGACATTTCGTCGTTCACACTAATTCACTCTTTGATGATGCCTACAGCCATTTGCCTCATTCTTAGTTATTGAGTAAGAAGGGACATTTCAGTTGTCAATTCCACAAAAAGATCCATTGTGATTGAATCCTACAAAACAAAAACACAAATTTCAAAGCAAAGAAAACAAGATGATAAAATATACGCAACAAGAACAACACAAAAACAAAATAAATATCTAAAGTAAAGAAGGACTACTTAAGATCGGCCATTAGTAAAAGCACCTATTCTCCGGAAACGGCGCTAAAAAATTGATAGTAAGGTGCGATGCATGTAAAATACAATTGTGTACGCCTATTGTGTGCAAGTGCACACGTCATATCAAGTAATATAGTGTGTTTACTTGTTAATAGTAAGTCTCATTATTGCATATGTGGATCTCTCTTGATAACCAACAATCTACTCCTAGGGTTTAGGTATTTTGCATCTCTAGTCAACCCCAAAACCCTAAAAGCACAATAAACTAGGGGAACCCTAATTACCACACAAGGCCCATGAGAGAATTTCTCATTACTAGTGAAATGAGATGTCCTAAACATGTCTAATCCAACTTTACTTCTCGTGATTTTGAATTGAACCACAAAGCATGATGATGAATCATAAATAAGCATGAAGATTAGAATAGGACATTTAATAGAAATGTGCTTAAAATATCAATTAGAAGATAAAATAATGTTCAAATACATAAATCACAACTATACTACATCTAAAACCCTAGAAAATGAAAATCAAAACATGATGTGGAGAAATACAACCAAAGAAGAGCAAGAAAACGTAAAATAATATTCTCCTTCTTCAATCTTCTTCCTCCTAAAACCTTACCCTAGGGTTAGAAACCCTAGAGGCTTATTCCTCTCCTCTCCCGTAGGAGGTCTCTCGTTGATAAACCATAATGTGTTCTTCAAATAGGCTTCCCCAGATCATGAGTTCGAATGGGCTGAAACTGGGCTTCATGTCGCGACCTGACATCGTGGCGTGTGAGTACTAATATGGGCTTTAAGTCTCGGCCACGTCACGATGTCGTGGCACGCACATCCCGACATGAGTGCATGCTGACGTCGTGACGTGGTGAACCGATGTCGCAATGTGAAGGTTGTTTCTTGCACTTAACTACTCGCCCACCCTACCCCAATATGCCCCAATTCACCATAATGCTCCACATGCCTCGGGATTGTGCCCTATGCAAACTGAAAGCAAAGCGCATTAGAACACTTATTAATATGATAAAATACTTCTAAAACTAACAAAATGTAGGATAAAATAAGGCTGAAATTGTATTCATCAAACAATATTGAAGAACTCAAATCGACGTGGATCGCGAACGCGAAGAACACCGGTAGTTCAAGGAGTTCTCACATTTTAAGGAGCTGGGCTTTAGCCGACTATTGGAAGCTATGTTTTTCTCCTCGGCTATCTTGAGTTTCTTGGTAAGCCTACTAGGAGGAGAAGTCAATCTTGTAGAGAAAAGTGGAAATCAAGTAAACATGAGGTAAAACTATGAATACAAATGCAGTAAAATAATTCTTTAGTTGGCCAGCATGAGCAAGAGTTGGAGGAGTCTGGCCAAATCTAACATTCCACCAAGAAGAAAAGGATTGTGTTGTTGATAAGGAGATAATCCTAACTTAGCAAGAAGGATTCGACATATTCCTAACCAAAATTGCACCAATTCCAAATTTGACTATTAGAAAGGCAAGGAGGGTAAAGCTAGAAATAAATCTTTCGTCAAACCTAATTGAGGGCCCATAGACAAGGGAGATAATGAAGTGGAAAAAGCAAAGCAACCACTGATACAAGCCTTCTACAAGTGGTACTAGTAAAAGTTAGGGAATTCTCAAAACCATGCATATATGGCTGAGAAGAAGCCAATGTTTGATTCCAAACTTAAATAAGTACGTAATCCAAAGCTTAAAAAACAAGTGGACCAATACTCGGATCTACCAAACCCAAGAAAAGGACATAAGATATCAAAGGGCATGGTGCGAAAAATGCAATCGCATGGAACCCCGTCTTGAAAGAGGTAGGACTTCGCTTGAAAACTCTGAAAGTATGCAACTAACCACATCTATACAAACCATAAGGCACCACCAACTCGATGGCAAGGCTCATTAGATACGTACTTACTCATGGCTTGATAAATTAAGGCCAATAGTAAAGTGCCTAAGGCATACGGCCGACCTAGTGCAAGTATCTTCACCAAGGGTAAATACTCCATGGATGGTTTTCCAAATGTGGGGGAAAATACATATCTGCATAAGAGAACCCATAAGAACTCAACATGTTCAACAGTAGATGGAACCCTAGTAGCACCATGCCATTTCTGAAAGGTAGAAGAATATGAAGTTTGGGTAGTGGAGGAAACCTCAATAACTGGAAGGGATGAATCTTGAAATACTGGGCAGATCAAAGACTCAATGGGCAACCGTGCTGAGAATGGCAACACTTCGCTGCTATGGAAATAGGATCAAAAGGAGCAAGAAATAGTTAATAATTTTCACCAAAATTTCAATACCACTCATCAATTCCACATCAAGAGAGTACTGAGCGGTAAGATTAATAAACTGCTCAATCCCCAAAGATGCTCAATGTCCTCTAAAATAAGGGACAACTCTGAAGACATCCATTCGATTCTTAAGGATTTGTTGTCTATCAGCAGGCTCTAAATTTTCTTAAGAAGTAATTTTAAGGTTTGATTAAATAGAAGTGGGAAATTTGGTGGAAAGGTAGACACTTCTCCAATGGAATGTGCCATCTCTTACCCAAGATGGGACCGAGTTGAAAACCATGGGACCAACACAAGAAACTCCAGGGGAAATGAATCCAAGGAAAATTTACAGCTATGCTACATGACAAAAATTTTTAATCTTAGGCTGCAAAGCCAAGAAACATTCAAGAATAGTGGAGACAAGGCAAAAATTTATCTAGCAGAAACTTAGAGAGTTACCTTTAAGTCTTTTTCGCCGATAGATAAATTAAAATTCTTTGGCAGTATATAAGCTACACTCTGCGAAAGAAAAATTCAAGTTTAGCCAGATAAAAGGTCACTCAACCTTTTTCAAAAGCATTTTCATATCAAAAATCATTGTCGAAAATTTCAATCTCCACTTAAGAAAATTTTCTAAATAGCCTAACGATATCAAAAGAATTTTTTCGATAGTGCATTCAAGATTATTTTCAAAATCTGTACTTAAGAAAAATTTTGAAATAACTTAACGACATCAAAAGAATTTTTTTCTAGACACTTGTGAAAATTCTTCGAATAGCTTGAACAACATCAAAAAATTAAAAAATAAAAATAAAAATTGAGAGTGCATTCAATATTATTTTCGAAATCTGCACTTAAGAAAATTTTCGAAATAGTCAAATGGCATCAAAAGAATTTTTTTAAGAGTGCATTCAATATTATTTTTGAAATTTGCACTTAAAGAAAATTTTTGAAATGGTCAAACGACATCAAATAAAAGTTTCGGGATCACACCAAAGAAATTTCGTAAAGAACCATTATTGAAAGAGAAAATTGACAATACAGTTTTTTTTTTTATTTTTTAAGGAAAATTTGTAGTACCTACTAGGACGAGCGTCCGACCTCCAACAGTGTTGTCGACGGAGCAAAGGAGAAGAGCGGCTTCGATTGAACCTCCACGTCCCATGGATGTAGATCTAGCAGCGTTGTTGGTTTGAATAAGAACAGCAAGGCAGCCAGGGGTGAGCAGCAACGATCGTCGATGATCCTTGGAGTACGAGCAGTGGTAGTCGGCGGCGAAAAGCAGCGATCATCGACAACCCTTGAGGCACGAGCAACAGCAACACGATGATCCTCAACGATAGCGACATGATCTTCGGCGACAGTGGGGATGGTGGCGTGGATGGAGAACGAAGAAGAGGAAAAAAGAAAGGGTAAAAAAGTTTCCCTTTTCCAAACCAAAAGGGGTTGTTTTGGAGAATGAAAAAATATTTTCTCTTAGAAATAAAAAGAAATTTGGTAACTTTTGGATGCTGGGAGAAGGAGAATGAGGAATTTCTTTTGGTTGTGCATTATTTTTTGGTGGAGGTAGATCAAAGGTTGGAGGTTTGAACCTGTAGGTGGCAGGAATTGCCTCTTGGGGAATCAACAGTTGTCTTCTCATTCAATCCAACTTGGCTCATTCTTGCCGTTGGAACTTCAAATCAAGGGCCGAAAATTGTACTTTGGGTCTCATGTTGGAGATAGGCCCAAGAAAAATATATTTGAGGCTTTGATACATACAATAAGGACCTCATGCCGTAATGTATGTGGGGGACAATTATTTACACTCAAATTAAATTTAGCCTAATCCAGAAAGTGTACTTAAGCAGAGCCCAAGCCCATGATTAAAAATCCAAGTGATACGGGGCTAAATCCATTTGATTAAGCTCATATAAAATTCCATGGGTATTTTTGAAAATTTTAAATTTCTTCTAAGTCAAACAAGACTTTGTTTCAAATATCAGAAGTGGCAAAAAAATGTAGGCAGTTATTTGAGGCGGAGAAAACTGCGGTTGTGTTCCCTAATTCAAAACGCAGTGAATTCGCTTGAGGAAGCCGGAGAGAGCGGAAAATGCAAGCATCAGAAGTACATTCATGACTCTTATAAAAGGAGGAGAGCCTCCTGCAGTAGTGCCAGAATATAATCAATCAACTTAATGTGTTAAAGAATGCCACTCTATTTCAAAGATTTCTAACAATTTTTCAATCGGCTTTCATCAATTTCAAAGATTCTATTTTCATGCTCTAAATACTGCTGCCTTTTCAATTCTTTTACATTTCAACAATCTATTTTCAAGTTCTAGTCAAGTTTCTTTCAATTCCTCAGCACTGTTTGTTCCTTCATTCCTAGTGCAGTTCAATGTTTTCTCCAACTTTTATTCCTACAATCTTTATATTTTTATGGTATTATCTACTTAGATTCTGGGGAACTGTGAATGAACCAGAGAACTCGCTTTGTCTAATTAAGAAATTTGATTTTTCGGCGCAGTCTCAGTTTGGAAACACTTTAATTTCATGACACACCTATAACCACATGCTTTTATTTTTTATCTTAGTGTGAAAATCACAAATCACCATAACAGATTTCTAGGACTTCTATGATTAATTTTATAATTTTTTTTTAATCATATTATTTACTAAATAAGAAAAGGTTAACTCATATTCACTGAAAATTTTTTGTTTTGTGAACTATATATAAGGGTATTATTATTAATGTATTTAGTAAATACTCATTTTAATTTTATATTTTATAAAATAATTGAGGTTATTAAATTCATCTTTTGTTGGAAAGAAAATAAATAAAACAAAATATTCTTTCCAATTCTTCATTCTAACATAACGGGCATGGTAATAAATTGAAATAAATGAATGGGAACAACAAAATCTACATCACTTTCAATGTCTTGGAAATGACTATTAATTCCTGGTCAGTACCCATTCTACCTTTTTCTAACATAACCTTGCCGCTATGTGGTTCCAGAAAATTTGAGTGAAAATTGAGGGGAAAAATAGAAAGAAAAAAAAATGAAGGTAAAGAGAAAGTAAAGTTAATTTCAACTTATTATTTTTATTTATTACTTTAAACATAATTTATTTATTTTAACTCATTAATATAAAAATTAAATAATTTAAAAATGCGTTAGACAAATCATTTTATTTATATTTGTTTTTCTATAAGATTTTTCACTAAATAATTAATTTTTTTTTTACATTTTGAAGTATTATATTTTTATAGACACTTCCATACACCCATCCATCTCCCTTTCACCCAGCCTTTTATCACTTGAGCTAGATGTGAAAGTGTAATAGATAATTACACATTAGAAAATCATTTTCCATTTTTTTTTCTTAATCCTTCACAGGAATAAAAAATAACCTACACTTTTTGAAAATGAAATAATAAAATAAATAAATACAATTAAAATTAGAATAAAAGCATAATTTTACATTCATACCCTCAACTTGGAATCCCTGCTCTGACTAATAATTAATTAGGTCTAATTCAAATTTGGATCAGTCATGCATGCATTAAACAAGTGGGTGATTTCTCGATAGTTTCCAACTGTAACATATGCAAAATATCTGGTAATATTTATCATACGCTTCTCAAAGAAAGATTTAAGTCTGGGAAAGTGAGCAATATTTAAATGAATGGAGATTCAAAAGGAATTCTATCCATTGTCATTCTCTACCACCTATTTTTCATCTGACCAGACTAATTTTCAAGGGGTAGAATTTTGAACTGATCCTCCATATCTATCTTGACTTCAAGAATCCTATACTGATCATGAAATTCCTGTTTACCATATCATCCACTTCACACCACATCCAACAAACGCCACTCACTATCCGTATGTTTCAACCTAAACCATTTGTAAGTGAAGAAAGATACAACCGCGCTGCTCATCTCCTATATGGCAAGCCTCCTCCCTCTCAGATGAGAGGCCATGCTGGGCTCACTTTTGAGCTGCTCCAAGTGGCTTTTCGCATTTTTTGAGTTGCTCCAAGTGGCTTTTCCCATTTTTGTGAGAGGCCATGTCGACCTCGCTCAGGAGCTTAACATTGCAGGTACTGCACCATAATTGAGACAGCTCCATTAACATGTTGAGGTGTTTCTTTCCATTGAGATGAGAGGCCATGTCGACCACGCTCAGGCACTTAACATTGCAGGTACTGCACCATAATTGAGACAGCTCCATTAACCTGTTGAGGTGTTTCTTTCCATTGAGATGAGAGGCCATGTTTTGCTCACTTGAGCAGGTCACATTACAGATATTGCAAATATTTTCCCTGACTCTTTGGGTCCATTGTTAGTTTCCTTTTTTGACTTCTTCTGATCGCCTTGGGGCTTCTCCTCGTGTTTTTTATTATTGTCCTGGTTTGATCGATTGCCAGATTTGCACGTTTGTTGCTTGCTGTCTTTGGTGTTATCTTGTTTCCTCACTTCTGGCGAGGCAGCTGAGGTCCCATTCATTTTGGATTTCAGATTGCCAGAAGTACTTTGGTAGCCCTTCAGGAGTGGCTAGATTTTTGATGTTGAAGTAGACAAACCATTTGTTTTGGCTTTCTGTAGCACCTCAGAGGTGGCCTTATGTCTCTTACCTCGAAGATGGGAATTAAAGGTCGCTCACTTTGGGTTGTGATTTATAAGAATATGGCACAAGCCTACTTCTTTTCTGGATTTCTAGAAGAGGTATCTCTTGTGGGTCCTAAGTGGATGACCTACATGCTTCAATTTCTGCATCCGCCAGTGATGTTGGGCTTGATCTGTGCAGCACAGGTTGTATCTCTTCTAGTTTCAACAAAACTTAATCCAACATCGTCAACCTGAATGGGGGTAGTTTGTAAAAGTTGAGGTAAAATAGTGCTGTTTGTTGGTTTGCCCTGAATAGGAATGAAAAACCACAATGTCAGCAGAGTATAACCCAAAAAAATTAACATGAAAAGGGTAATTATGACCTAATCAGTCTCTCATTTTGGTAATAAAGCCATAAACAACCACAATGCAGATGACCATGATGCTTAAAATCCTATAGTCGATCAGCTAAACATCAACAACCGTATGCAATAGTTAGGCCCTTTTCATCTGAGCAAACTTATACACTCATTGTGTTTCACACATGAGTTGAGCATGTTTGTAAGCTCATTCATTACTTATGTCTGAACTTTTAGTGATACCAACAAAATTGTCTTCAAATTGTAGTGCAATATGCTTGGAGGGGAAAAGGAAAATTTTATCCTAGTGAAATATTAGGTTCCATAGTTAAAGATGCCAAAAAACTTTACCCATGGAACTGCAGCATCAAATGTTCTCTGTGTTACTTCTGTCAATCTGATCTCCTTCTTAGCAGCATCAGGCGCTTCGCACTTCAGATGATTCAAGAACAATTCCAAAAGCATTCAACATTCATATTTCAAAAATAATAACAATTCCAAAAGACAGAATTCCTTGTCAAGAAAAAGGAAAAGTTACCCTTGTTCCTCCATCCTGGCTATCGATTATCTGTGTCGGTTGGACTACTTGGATCTTCTTTTGAGCAACAGTAGGATCTTCACACTTCCACTGGATGAGAAGATTCAATTATAGAAGGAATCCATGAATTGCAAAAACATGCACCAAAGCATTATTATTTTAAAAGTTATTGATTAATTCACCGTTAGAGTATCATTTAATCCATAACCGTGTTCTCTTTTTTACAGAAACATGCATAACATGGTTTTTCTTTTAAAAACATGGCCATCAATAACCAAATGCATACAATAAAATCAAATAGCCATATTAGAGTATTACCTGCTCCCCTTTTACCTCTGGTTCAGCGGGTGCTTTGATCTCTTTCGCTACAGTCTTAGGCTTTGTGCTCTTTACATGAAGCAAAAGTCATGTATAAAGAAGAGAACAGTGAGCGAAAAACCATAACTTCCAAAAGAATTGATTACCGAATTAAATTCTGCGCTATCAAAGTGAAATCTGGTCATGCCACATTCATGTGTGAAAAGAAGGGGACACAATTAATATAGATTAACAGATATATAAAAGAATATGGGCTAAATGATTCTAGATGTGATCTACTACTGTCATTTTTGACCTGAACATCTCAAATAAGAACTCTGTTTCACTTGCTGATAATCCTGTTTATAAAGAGGCTTACCTTACTATTAAGCAATTTCTCCAAAGCTTCAGCTCCATTCTCTTTAACATATAGGTCTGCTACAATGAGAAAGTTTTCTCCGCCATGAAACGACTTTTTTGATTCATTTAAGAACCAATTCATGACAACCTGTGGATCCATTGACAAACATGGATGGACTAGGTGTTGATAGACATAGTATGCACCATCAAAATGCGGTATCACCAGTGAGCAGATGACCATCAGCTTTAAGTAAGGCCAGAATGGTACCCTGACATGCATTATATAAGAAAGTAAATTGTTTTTAAAAAAATAATAATAATTACATCCCATGATGAGAAGGCAAGTAGAAAAAAAATGATCATGCAATCATCTGATCTTCCAAGAAAAAACCCAACTACTTACAACTTTTTAAACACCATTTGCAAAAGGGAAAATGAATTTATTTGAATTTCAGTTTCTGTTAAATTTATATGAACCCACTTGTATGAACTATGTAAGTTCGGTTTTAACTTTCAACATCTGTTATGGAAAGCTGATAAAGAAATGAATAAAAAATAATATTAGAATTGTGAACAGATTAAAGCTTTCAGCGGGGTCCCAAAGATGATCTGCATTTACCCCAACTAAGCTTCATGTAAGAGATATAATCCAGATGCACTACACAAACCTGTCAGATTCTGAATTTTCTATTTCCATTTGTTTCTTATTATCAAACTGATGCATAAAGCTTAATTTAAATTAAAGACAGACAAATTCCATGGAAATGAGTGCATACATGCTCTCAAACCAGACAATTATTCCTCTTTATGGTATTTATAAACTAAATTACGAAAAGCTTCTCGTAAAGATGAAGAATAAAAACTGCACATTCATCTTATTTCTAAAAATGACACCCTAAAATACAATAATAATTATATTAAAAAAAAAAAACCAATCCACCTTCTTGAACTATCAAAAACTGTATAATTTAGTTAATAATTAACAGTAATTATGTTTTGTTGCAAGTAGCACAAAAAGGTTCCTCAGGGTTACACATATCCTCGAAGAGGAGCTTTTCTTAAACAAGAAAATCATGTTACATCGTTTATATTTCATTAGTTTCTGAAACATCCACAACGATCTTGAAATTGAGAATAAATCCCAAATCAGTTAAAAAAATTACATGAATTCGACCAAACTCCAACACCGCCTAGACCATTTTCACAAATGAAAACTATTGCACTAAAAAATGAAAAAATAAAAACACTTTGTTTGCAAATGTTATAACCTTTCTGCTGATCAAATTGTGGCATTTGTCAAAGATGAGAAATGAAGGAAAATAAAACACATTGAGGCCTGGAAAATTAAACATCTCCATTTTTGTCACATGGAGGAAAACAGGAAAAAACAACTTCAAATCCCTTAAGGGCAAAGAAATGAAATAAGCAGAGTGACATATAGTGGAATATAGTTGAGTAAAATTACCATTCAAGAAGCTTGCTAAAAGCATGATCAAAGAGTGAAATCAAGGAAAATAGAACCCAATATGATACCAACTTCTTTATGTCTGCGATTGAGTTAGTCTCAATTGCCCAGATTGAAGCACATCTGCAAGAACCAGGATGATGTTGATGATTATTATGAAAGTAACTAATAAACCTTTCCCTTTTCAGTTACCCAACACAATAAATGTAACTGAGCTAAGAATTTCGTTGAACAAGAAAAGGTAAACCAATTAAGAGCAAGACTTACAGAGGATAACCCAGTGCAAACAGAGGCCTGCCAGGAAAAATCCAAACAATCAATGACAAGCCCAATCACAAGACTGTGGGCAATTCAAACAAGAGATAAAAAAACCCACATGCAGAAATGAAAGAAAATCCCCCTTAAACATAGAATTTCCACTTCATATTCCCAAAATTTCCATGGCGAGAAAATGCGTGGAAAACGTACCAGCCAAGGAGATCAAAGCATGCAGCTGAGAAGTTGAGAACGTTCATAAAACCCATCTGGGAAATGGGAATTGAGGGATAAGCTGGGCTGTCTCAGATTATTTTATAGAGAAAGAGGAAAGGAAAAAAAAAAAAAAAGGAAGATCATTGAAGCATAGCGCCCCATGAAAACCATCTTTTAGTTTTTATGAGAGGAGGGAGGGAGGGAAGACTGGAGAAAGAAGTCGTCACTAATAAGTAATAAGTCATAACTTGACAGAAGAAAAAGGAGAGACCGAAAGAAACATCAAGATAATGGCAATGGTTTGCCTTTTAGGTAGTCAATGACGATATTGCCCTTGTTTACTCGCCGGGGTGAAGAGCCATGGACACGTGCCAATCTAGAGTAGAGAAGTAGGTGCGTAGATGGCGAGTTTTAGTGTAGAATGTAGACGAGGAAGTGGTGAGTGGGTGGGTGGGTGAGGGAGAACATTCATCGTACGAACAAAAGCAACATGACCCAGCCTTGCTCCACGTGGCGAAGTGTGATGGGAGTAAGGAATTTGGGTAAGAGGAGACTTAAATGCTAAGCGAAGCTGAGACCTTATCGATACTATTGGAGAGTATTAATTATTTATTAAATTTTAAGGACGAAAAAATCGATCATATAACGGTCGTGGTCACACGACAACCAGGTTCGATAATTGATTAGACAAAAATTGTCAAAATATCGTGAAAATCGATTGTATATCGAAAAAATATCAATAAATCGCGGTATTATCGCGTTTGGTAATTGGTAAAATATCGGTGATATTTAGTCGATTTTATCCATATATCAATCATAAATAGTCGATTTTTTTTAAAAAAAGTCGTGTGTCGGCTGCCTTCTTTGACCTTCTGGAACACGCGCTCCAGAACCTCAAATGATATTTCAGTCATGTTTTTTTAAAGGAAATGCTAGTTTTTCAAAGAATAGTTATTTTTTTAAAAAATGGTTAGTTTTTTAAGGAATTGTGAGATTTTTCAAGAACGTCTTTTAAGATAGAGTTATCCTATGATCAAATAGTTGGGAATTTAAATATCTAAATAATAATAATAATAAATTAAAATAATAATAATATATTTCATTATATTCAATGATAACTTTTTAAAAGATAAATATTATATTTTTTTTTAAATAACACGTAATAATATATTTTTTCTCAAAAAACAATAGTTTTTATAATGGTCATTATTTTTCAGTTTCTATAATATATATTTGAATTTTCATATTCAAATATTATTTTTATTAATTTTATACATTTTTTATTTTATCGATATTTATATAAAAATTTCGATCATATTTTATCGATATATCAATCAAATTCTAAAGTGATCAATATATTCAGATGGCTGATATTTTCGATTCGTTACCTAATTGAGGAAAGGGGTGAGCATGGCATGGTTAAGACTAATTAAGGAAAGGGGTGAGCATGGCATGCCAAGCCTACCAAGCCGCCTCCCCGCCTGCCGCCTCCTGTCCTGGCCTTCCAACCCTAGCTAATTTCACATAATAAAAGTACGAAAATGTTAAAAATAATTTTTTTCGACATAAAATGCGCTTTTTATATTCCATGTTTAGTCTTCAACCATGTATGAGGTTTTTTTTTTAATACATAATTTAGTTTTAAGATAGTAAATCATTCTAATGTAGACAACCTCACTTCCTAAGCTTCCTTATTGGGAAAGGATAAATGGCCTGAATTCATTTTATTCAATAATATTTTTTAGAATGTACTGAGAAAATAAAGCATTACCGAATAAAACTATGACTTATTACCACCCGAATAAGCCACAGACCATCGTGGTTTCTAAGAAGGCCGACTCCACTTTGCCTATTTTGGCCTTTTTTATTTTAAATATTTTAATAACTATATATTATTTTCTAATTATTAAGAATATTTGTTTTTCTATTATGAAAAAATATAAAATAGTTATTTATAGGAAAATAATAGTTATTATATAAATATTTTCAATAAAATAAAATAGTATTAGTATGGAAAATTATTCAAATAAAATATAAATATATAAATATAACTACAATAATTTATTTTACATACTATTTTAAGTACATAATAATAAATTATAAGTATTTCAAATAAACTTTATTTTACAAGATATAAATTTATAAAATTATTATTTATTATTATTTTTAATATTTTAATATCAAGCTCGTTTTTGCCCACATAGGGCCGACCTGCTCAACCTAAAAGTCAAATCTAATAAAAGGGTCGACCACCCACCCATTTCGTCCGCATTCCAACGGACTTGACCCATTTGGGTTGGGCCAGCTTGTTTCTCACCATAGTCCTTATGCATGTTTTGATGATGAAGGCTCTACCATTTAAGCTAGGCATGATGAGCAAAAAAAAACTATGTATAAGTTTTGGAACGTGATTGTTTACTATTTTTAAAAACAATGAGGATAAGAAAATGATAGAAAATGCATTTGGTTCCTAGGTTTTTTTTATTTTTTTATTTTTATGAAAACACTAAATTCATATCATAAGAACATTTTTTTAGAAAACACAAAAGCAGCATTCTCTGTATTTTTAAAAATGGTTCTCAATAACAGTTTTTTAAAAAATCAAACAAAGAGGCCCTTAGACTTTTAGTTTTTTTTTTATTAATTTACAATTCAAGTTGAGATATAAGATGTAGGGATAGTAGTTCCTAGTTTTTAATTGATTTTGTAAATTTTTTGTAACACTTATTTGTACTACAGATAATTTTTTATTAAAAAAAATAAAATTTACAATTTAAAAATATTAAATAATAGTAATATATATTGATATGAATATTTCCTAGTTTGGTCGGCCTTTTTTAATTAGTTTCACCTTCTTATTAAATAAAAATAATCCTAGATTTAGGGGTCCAAAGGTTGTGAATGCCGAACATTTCGACTTTCACAGAATTGGCATCATGAATGTTTTGACTGATTCTTTATACAATTTGTATTTAAAAACAACCAAAAGAGTTATGGCGTGAATCACTGCATCAAAAATATAAACCGGCGATGCCAGGCGTTGTTTATCAGGGCCGGTTCCTCAATTACAAAATCAGATTCTAAAACTACGGTCACTGCTCACTTTCGGGATAATCCTCCATGATATATTGCCGAGTGGGAAATGATATTGAAAGTGAAAATTTTCAATTTGCGACTAATATTGAGAAGTTGCCCCCTGGTTGGAAAGACTTCAAGAATCACCTCAAGCATAAGAGAAAGGAATGAAAGTATCAAGATTCCTGTTATTAGATTCTCGATCGGGACTTAATATTAGTCTGTGACGACAAGACAATAGAAGATCTGAGAAGAGAGGGACACATAATTCCAGCGAGGCCAAGGCTAACTTTGTGGAACATAGTCAAAGTTCCAAGTTCAAGAAAGCAAACAATAAAGCTGAAAGACACTGGGCGCCTGCTTGTTTTCGACTTAATGCCGAAGTCAATAGCCTTTCAAGATTAACGTTGTTTTTAAAAATTTCATGACTTATCAATAAATTTTAAAAAGTTCCTCAATAGAAAAGTGAAAATATTCGCTTTTTCTATTCGGTGTAAAGTCATTTTCCACAAAAATAAGAAAAACTCTATCATTCCAATAAAAAGCAGTTGTTTCAAAGAATATACACTATTAGTGATGACAACGGTATGTTTGGGATCTTTGGCTTGCCCCATCCCGTAATCTAGCTCGCTTATTTTTTCAATTCCCAAACTCATTCCCATTTAAAAATTAAACAGCCTTGCATGAGATGTAAAATAGCTCTAAATCCCGCCTGCTTATATTTTATTTGTTTTTATTTAAATTTTAATTTTTTATATTTGATTTTATTTTTATTATATTAAAATTAATATTTTTCATAAAAAAAATAAAAATATTATAAATTTTTATAAATTATTTATTAAATAACATTATAATCATTATTATTATTTATATTAAAGCATAAAATAAAATAATAATAAAATATTTTAAAAATATAATCTGGGCTTTTATTATTATTATTATTTTCGATATATGGTTCATATTGCTTCATTCGGGTCCCGTTTTTGTCCCCGAAAATCTAAAAAAAATCTCGCACTTAGAGTCACTAGCAACTATCACCCAAAAATCGAAAAATTTATGTTTGTCCTGGGACCGACTAAACTTCTTTTGGGTCACTAGATTTCGCGAGATCTTAATTTAACGACGCAACCGCTTCTGCTATCCGAGATCTGTAATTTTAAACTTCCTCGAACTCTTTCGACAATTTATTATTTTATTAACATTTTACCATTTTTGAAAATTTCTAATTTTTCGGTTTTACAGAGAAGAATAATACCTGGACTCGTGATTCGATTCAGAAAATAAACTCAAACCCATTAAAAACCAGATTAAAATTAAATTAAATATGTGCCATTATGAGCGAGGCGGATTATCCCTACTTATTACCTAATGTTAAAAAACAAACAACTTAATACTTAATGCTATTAAATACTATTCAGCATTAAGATTGTTTAAAAAAGTTCTATTCAAAGATTAAGGAAAAACAAACACAACCTAAGTTAGGACCTAAAAGGAGAAGTCTCCAAGAAGCTAAAGTTTCAAGGAAAATGTTTCAACTATGGGAAGCAAGGTCACAGATCTGCTGATTGTAGACCGCCAAAGAGAAACAAGCCTAAGGAAGCGAATGTTGTTGATAGCATCACCATGGATGTGTTTGACTTAGACCTCACAGTAGTAATCTCTGAGGTAAACTTGGTGGGATCTAACCCTAAGGCATGGTGGATTAATACTGGTGCTACTCGTCACGTATACCTTGACAAGAAGATGTTCTCCACTTTTAAACCAATTAAGATTGAGGAAAAGGTGTTCATGGGGAACTTTGCCACTTCCGAGATCAAGGGCCAAGGAAAAGTGGTCTTGAAGATGATGTTTGAGAAGGAATTGACTATAACCAATGTTTAATATGTACTTGAAGTCCACAAAAACTTAGTGTTTGGTTCATTGCTACATAGTCATGGATTTAAGTTGGTGTTTGAGTCAAATAATTTTTTTTTGTCAAAGAGGGGAATGAATGTCAGAAAATGGTATATGAGTGATAGTATATGGAAGCTTAATGTAATGACTATCATTAAGTCAAATATGAATAAAGCTAGTACTTCTGCTTATATTCTTGAGTCTTCTAATCTATGGCATGGTAGATTGTGTGATATTAATTATGATACATTACGTAGATTGGTCTAACTTAAATCATATACCAACATTCAAATTGATTCAAAACATATGTGAAACTTGCGTGGTTGAGGGGCAAATCGGTACTAGGTCATCTTTTCAAAGTGTTGAAAGACATATTGAAACTCTTGACTTATTCCATAGTGACATATGTGATTTGAAATTTGTACAAATAAAATGTGGTAATAAATATTTTATTACCTTTATTGATGATAACATCAAATAATGTTATGTATACTTACTTAAAAGTAAAGATGAGACGATAGAGAAATTTGTTCTCAATAAAAACAAAGTAGAAAATCAGCTCACTAAGAAAATTAAAGTGTTAAGAAGTGATTGAGGTGATGAGTATGAATCTTCATTTGTTGATGTTTGTGCTCAACGGAAGATTATACATGAAACCACAACACGTTATTCACCTCAATCTAATGGAGTGGCTGAGCAAAAGAATCACATTCTAAAGGAAATGATGAATACAATGTTGATAAGTTTTGGCCTACCACAAAACATGTGCGAAGAAGTCATTTTGACTGCTAATTACCTTTCAAATAAGGTACCTAAAAAGAATGCAGAAAAGACTCCATATGAGTTATGGAAAGGAATAAAGTCATCCTATAAATACTTGGAGTGTGGTGAAGTTTGGCTAAAGTGGCAATAGGACCTAAAACTATTGATTGCATTTTCATCGGTTACGCACATGTTAGTACTACTTATCGATTTCTTGTCCATGAGTCGAATATCCCAAATATTCACAAGAAAACGATAATGGAATCAAGGAATGCATCATTTTTGAAGATGTATTTCCATATAGATCCAAAGAAGAGCTAATGAAAATAGGCATGATCAAGAAAAAAACAGTGAAGCCTGGACACAGCAAATGAGCACGGAGAAAAAAAAATATTTTGATCAAAATTTTCTGACATATATGCTCGAAGGAGAACCTTAGACTTTCAAAGAGGTAGTGAAATCTTTAGAGGGTCTTATGTGGAAATAGGTCATTGAGAGTGAAATTGATTTCATACTACATAATCATACTTGAGAACTAGTAGATCTTCCACCATGTTGTAAACCTTTAAGTTCCAAGTGGGTTTTCAAAATGAAAAGGAAAGTAGATTGATCAATTGACAAGTTTAAAGCAAGCATTTGTGTTCGTAAAGGCCGCATAAACCCAAGGCCTTGATTATTTTGACATGTATTCTCCTATAACGAGAATAAACTCCATAAGGATGGTGCTTGCAATTGCTATATTGAGGAATCTTGAAGTACATCATATGGATGTAAAACTACTTTTCTAAATGGAAATCTAGATGAAGAAATCTACATGGAGCAACCTAAGGGATTTTCTGCTCTGTGACAAGACTGTAAATGGGTGAAATCATTGTATAGGCTAAAACAAGCACCAAAACAATGACATGAGAAATTTAACAATGTCATGATGTCACATTACTTCAAAATTAATGAATGTAACAAGTGTTGTATGTCAAAGACACAAAACATGGATATGTCATTCATTGTATGCCTATATGTATATGACATGCCTATTATCAGTAGTGATAGTAAGATGATTACATCTACTAAGAGCATGTTGAATTCGAGGTTTGAAATAAAAGACTTAGGACTTATTGATGTTATATTGGGAATACAAATCAAAAGAACAACAAATGGACTCATCTTAAGTCAGTCACACTATGTTGACAATATTCTTGAAAAGTTTGACAAAGATAATTCTAGTATAGCCAAAACACCAATAGATGTAACTCTAAATTTCTCCAAGAATAAAACATAGATCGTTTCTCAAGTAGAATACTCTAGGGTAATAGGAAATCTAATGTACTTAATGAGTTGTACAAGACCATACATTTCCTATGCAATCAATAAACTAAGCAGATACACGAGTAATCAAAGAGCTAAGCATTGGCAAGGAATTATGAGAGTATTAAACTACTTATGGCTTACTCATGATTATGGGCTACACTATACAATATATCCTACTGTACTCGAAGGATTTAGTGATGTTAATTGGATATCTAATGTTAAAGACTCAAAATCCTAGTGTGGGTATGTGTTTTCATTAGGGGGAGTAGCAGTCTCATGAAAATCCTTAAAACAAACAATTATTACCATATCCATAAATTCTAAAATACGTGGTTTACAAAGACTAGATAAATGTGGGGAAGAGGCTGAATTGTTATGCCACTTCTTAGAGGATATACTAAGGTGGCCAAAACTTATGCCTTCAATATGAATGCATTGTGATAGTTAATATAATATTGGTAGAGCATAAAACAGTAGTATATATAATGGTAAGTCTTGACATATTCATCATAGACACAACGCCATTAGACAACTACTCTTAACTGGGGTTATCTCTCTAGATTATGTAAAATCTAAGGATAATATTGCGGGTCTGCTAACCAAAGGCTTAAACAGAGAGTTAGTTGAAAATTCATCGAGGAGAATGGGACTAAAGCCCATAAAAGAATAAGTCAATACAATGGATACCCTACCTTGTTGATTGAAGATCCCATGATCTAGGTTCAAAGGGACAACTATATTGTAAAGAGTTTGATTTGATCACTGTGGGGATTTTCCCTTGTCCATTCCTATGATGAAATAGTGATGCTCATAAGAAGAAGGTTAAGTTATTCTTTTAATTATCTTTGTGCCATGGAAAGTAAGATGAGGGTAATATGGGTTGCTCTTAATTAAGAGATCACCTATGTAAGGGGGAAGTGGAGCCGCTTTAAAGGGAATTGAATAGGGCACAATTCCTATTAAACTCTTGTAGAACCAAGTGTATGTTCATGGCCAAAGCAAACATAAAAGTGAGAATTGGAAAATGTTAAGAAGATTCTTGTGTAAGGTATGTCATCATCTACACAAATGACAAAACATCTCAAGGACATTGTGTCTACTATTTAATTCGTAGAGTAAACATACTTCCACAAGGGAAGGCTCAAAGGATAACACCTACCTCTCCTATGTAGGTTTCAACTGTTGTACTCTATCACTCTTGAGAAATATTTATTCCTTTCCCTTGGGTATCAATTTCATTCATGCGGGGGATTGTTGAAATTTCCATGTATGTTTGAATGAAATTTACTATGTTCTTAACAACTGGTATGAAATGGTTGATTTAAAATATCTTTTTCAATCCTTTGAAATGCTTGAAATTATGGATGTAAATTCTTTTCAATTCCTTTTATGGGCTATGATTTCCTTTCTTCCTGCTATCCTGAAACCATTGACATTGACAAGCCAATGTTTGTCCATCCATTCCTCCTTGCCTAATTATATAAAGAGAGTTCTAACCCTTCGATACTGAAAATTTTCGCGCTAATTTGTGAAAGATTTCGCAAGAATGTAGATACAAATATTCTTCAATTCATATGGGTAAACTGCCAAGGTGTTGTTGTCGTCACTTAATGATTATTGTATCCTGGGAAGCAAACACTGTAGAATTCTCAAGCACTTGATAGAGAAGGCAAATTTGATTTAAGAAAATTGTGGCTGCACAAGACTCAGTATAAATTTGTCTTTTACTTCAGTTTTATTTTCTTCCTCCCTTTCTTCATTTTGTATTTCATTGCACTGTATTTGTCATATTGTAACATGTTCTCCACGCACTAGTGCATTTTCTGAGATTGCTTTCTATGTGGGATCAAGTTAGTCTCATTGGTTGTAACGCCCCTTCCCCTTAGCCAAGGCAGGAAAGGGGAAGCCACGTGGGATTAGGGACTTCTTAAGTTGATTTTTCGACATTGGTGGGCCCAATTCAAAAACATGATATCATAAACCCATAATAATAGTAAAACTGTAAAACTACCACCGTAGTGGTGTTTAAATTTTCATTTACATATATTGGAGTCCCATTTTCTTGTACTTATACAAGTTCCACTATTACTAAAATATTATATTTACATTACAAAACAAATCAAAAACCCAACACTTAAAG
Organism: Tetrastigma voinierianum; assembly: GCA_016808115.1. Classification (NCBI taxonomy): domain Eukaryota; kingdom Viridiplantae; phylum Streptophyta; class Magnoliopsida; order Vitales; family Vitaceae; genus Tetrastigma; species Tetrastigma voinierianum. Next base: position 41,868 of record JAEQBH010008007.1, on the reverse strand, counting down.
ACTCCTATAACGCCGTTATTGCCTGGGTGAGAATTTTAATATCTCCGACGACTTTAAGAGACCTACACGTATGAAACACCAGCCAAACTTGTTAGCCACTGGAAAACAGATAACATAAATGATCACATGCAATGGTCCTCAATCATAGTATACATATATAATTTATATATCAGATTTTTCACATCTCCTGTATGAGTACATAACATAAATCTTGTAACAAAAAGTACCCGTAGGTACACAACATAACAGAACTGATTACTTTCAATTTCATATCTCATATAACATATTATTCATGTACACAACATATAAGTGTTGAGAGGCCAAATGACATACACCAATTTATGACATCATTACCAAAGGATTGTGATTTAACCACAGAATCTGCCAAAACTTGTTAAGCCTTCACCATGTATGCAAGGTTAAGGACACTATTACTAAAGGACTATTAACTAATCCCTGAATCCGCGCCATAAAACTTCATTGGTTTCTACTATAAACCTCAAAATCTCCTGAGTAAATCATTTTCAATTTTGGTTTTCACCTAATATCCCCAAGTGCAATGTGCCGACAAGTAATAAAATGATATAAGTCCGTGACATCGATCCTACGTAGATCTCAAGCACTCTAGATCAACTATCCCGACTACTCAAGCTCCGCTACTATTTCGACTATAACATGACATTTGCGATCCAAATTCTTAAGAAGTTCGTGAAATATACAAGTATAAGGAAAAATAATGAACAATCAAATAAACTGAATCTAAAGGAATAAAGAATAATGAATAGTTAAGAAAATAATGGAAACTGACAAATATCTTTTAGAGGACACATCAAGGACACTCGTATTGTGAAGTATCAATTCCTGTATTAGTAATCGATAAAATTGTTGTGTATTTCAGTTTTAAAATCAGCCCAAGGCTTTAGCAAGATACCGATCTCTCCACACTCCATAGCTCATTATCTAATTTTCTTGATTCTTTCAAGACAGGAATTGGGGATGACTACTTTTAATACGAATTTCCTTAACTGGGTATTTTTCTTTCGTAATACTTCATACCCATTTTATAATCAAACCTAGCTCCCCAAGTTATCTGGCCACAAGGATATACAACTCTCGGGTTACTCTTCCCTCTAAATTAGAATAGATCACCCTCTCCTTGATTAGATCTCGCCTAACACGAGATTGGCTTCACTATTCGACCAGAGGTGAACTCCGCTTGCTTAAATTGATAACTCATTCAACTCTTTCTTTGATTTCAAGTGAGAAGAGGGATTTATCTAAGTAAACTTACAAGCTCATTAGATCTCAATAGCAGGTTAATATACTCTTCAAGGAAATGTTCATAACTCTCAGAATGCCTTCTCTCGTGGTCACTCGCAGGACTTTGGAAATCGTGAGCAATGAAACAAATCTTAAACTGCATAAGAAATCAAGATCAGATCAAAAACATTAAACCCATAACCGTAAGCAGAATTACAACCGAAATTCACAAGTCATTGAAACAACTACGTGGAAGATAAATTCGACTATAAAGATTCACTTAATGGAGCCGGGTTTCACCATCGACCACACTACATCATTCCTCCGATCATAAGAACAATCGCACTTGAAACCTGAAAAGTCGACCCGTAAATTTGTCTCGAATCTCAAACATTAAGGTAGTAATTAAAAGAATGGAATTCTCGTGATTCGCCGCTTCAAAACGAGCAACATCCGCATCCGTAAAATAAAACAAAATAAAGAAAGATGAAAATAATCTAATCGAGTACCCATCAAATGGTAAAAGAAAAATAAAAGAAAAGAAAAGAAAAGAAAAATAAAATGAAGCCTCTTGGCTTCTCGCATCTTCTGCTCGTTTAACGCTCTCTCTCTTTTTCTCCCGGGTACCGCTATTTATAGGTTTCGCCTGGGCCCTAATTCCAATGCATTCTTTCAGGATTTCCAAGTGGATCGCCCATGTTATCGTCGTGTCGCGACCTCAAATCCCTTTGTCGCGACATTAGTTACTTTGGCACTTGTTTAGCATTTATCAATAAGTCATGCGATATCTTGTTTTCCAAGGTTCTTATGTCGCGGATTAAGGAATCAATGTCGCTGATCATCCATGTCGCGACATCGATCTCTTTGTCGCTGACATCAACTTAAGTCTCGCAGCCTTTGAATCAGGTCTTCTTATGTCGCGACATCAATCCTTCTCGCGCGACATCACTTTACGCCTCCCCCGCGAGGTTTCACCTAGCCAGCCCCGGACAAGTCGCCGTATTATCAATCCTTTGTCGCTGATATCGCCCCGCGTCTTTGCGTACTTTCAACTGATGTCTTCTTATGTCATGACAACTTTGTCGCGATATCACTTCGGCGCCTCAGAGGTTTCAATCGCTCGTTCTTGGCGTCGCGGATATCAATTTAAGGAACCGCAACCTTCAACTGGAAAGTACGCCTTTATGTCGCTGGATTATCTCTCGCCGCGATATCAACGGCGTCTCCTCGAGGCTTCAATCGTTTCGTGTCGCTGACATCACCGTCAGCGATAACAAATTTTTAAGTCACAAATAGCCATCTTTCAAATATGTCATAGCTTCCGCTACGCCTTGTCGCGACTTCCACCTTGTCGCGATATCAACTTTCGCTGCTGAAGACACGATGTTACGCGACATCACGATGTTGTCGCTGACATCATTCTTAAGTCTCCGTTAGTCCTCAAATACTTAATCAGATCCCTGTCGTGACTCAGCATCAAATTTCCTTCAATTTTCCTGATGTCGCGATATCATAACTGGATCGTGCTTCAAAATCAGAACATTAGTTAACTAGCTTGCTTTCTATTCCCCGCCTCACATTTTCCTCGATTTTTACTCCACCAATTGTCGTGATTTTCATCGCTTTTCTTCTTTCTTCACTTCGCTAATAACAAATTGGTGAATTTCTTCATTTCAGATATTAATTATTCCTTCGTGATGAAAATCAAAATGTAAAAATGGATTAAAAATAGATGACTTTTAAGCTCATCAATAAGTATTTGCCTGGCTACGTATCAAGAATAATGAATGAAAGGGACATTAACACAATAGGTACCCCAAAGGTACAATACAATACCGAATAAGAGGTGTCAAGTATTAAACAGAGACGTGCCTCGCCACATATAACAGTGTTGTCAGAAGATCTACGCTATGAGCCAGCCAGAGACCAACAGAGTGCCGGGCACTAAACAGAGACGTGCCTGCCCACGTAATAGAAGTGTCGTAGCACTAGCAGGAGTGATGTAGCATTGATCAGAGGTACCTATTCATTCACTATTCGGTCTTAGACATGCATACAATTATATGTATTACTGAGCTTGTTATATTATTCTTAATCTCATTCTTATTGGATAACACAAGCAAATAAGGGGCAATAAAACAAAGTTTGCCCAAAAACAAGGTCATCGAGGCGACGAAGTTCAAAACATTTTACATATAACTTGTGTACAGGTATGGACCCTTTCATTCACTTATTAGGATCGTCAATTAATCCAATTTTATGCCTATAGTTCAATCTTTGACCTGGAGTCCTAACAAAGGGAGCGATGGGATTTCAGAATTACCGTAAGGCCTGAAACAAGTTCAGGACTACAAGTTCGCCTAGGCGAATAGGTTCTATGCCTAGGTGGAGAAGTTCGCCTAAGTGGACCAACCCTACACCAAAGCGTAGGAACAATGATAAAAAAACAACCCTCGGGTTCGCCTATGCGTACTAATCTTCGCCTAGGTGGAGCAGAAAATGAGTAGGAGGAAACCTGCCCGCCTAGGCGACCGCACTCGCTTATGCGAAGCCCCCTTCGCCCAGCGAAGGGCGTCGGGTTTTTGGGGCTTTTTTTCCTTTTTCAGCGAAAATTTCCATAAAAACAAAACAATATCATAACAACTCTCAAACTCAACTCAAACTAACCAAAAACACTTTTATTAGGTTTTTTCCACCAAACTCTAGACAAAGGGAGGGATTTTGATAAGCCTATACAAAAGTTCCATACTAGATTTCCAAACATCAAACGAGAGATTTCCATACCTTGATTTCTTTTGTTCCAACTAGTTTCCTTTTCTTCACTTTCTTACTTGAACAAGGAGTGATCTCCAAAAGATGGAGAGAAATCACAAAAATGGTTCTTCTCCACAAACCCTAGCCTTCTTAAGCCAAAATGAGAAATGTTTATCCTGTAAGATATTTCTGTGTCTTAAAGGGTTTCTTGGCCACTTATCCAGATTTTAGTCACTCTTCTTCATTCTACTTTGCACTTGGGTTATCAAAATTCTATATTGGCATATAATCTTCTTAACTTATGTCATTTGAGTCATGAATTTATCAAATTACCATTTTACCCTTATTCACCCTTAGCACTTAAATTTTTGAAAAATACAATTTTGACTTTTATTATAACATTAAACTGTAATAAACTATTAGAGTATAATTTGAGGTGTTACATTGATAGAGAGGCTTCAAACATAGGCCGTTTTAAACTTTTTCGTGGTGGGCAAGGGTGGTTATCGGGGGCATAAGCACACCGCCCAAGTTTCACCACGGCCAGGCTGGCGACCTGAGAAATCAGAACTCTGGGTGGTTTGGAATAAGAAGTTTGTTGCAATAGGAGAGCTACTTCCAATGGCTTCTCTAGCGTTGAGGCAATGACAGCAAGCCCAACTCTAGTTGTCAACTAGTAGAGGCCTCAAACTAGGGTTCGAAAATCCTATTGAATCCGCACGACTTACCGAGTCGAACTGCCTTGTGCGCGACTGCGACCGAACACACTCGTGATACGCACCATCATTAAACTCCTGTGACTAAATCGGCCAAACTTGGATGATTCGACCGAGATTCCGAGTTAATTCGTTCAACTCGGTCTTCTTTGAGAATGAAAAAGCCGATTCCCTACCTTCTCAATCTGTTTTTACCTATCACAACAAAAAAAAAACCATTTTTTTATGTAAACTTGAGCAACAAAAACCATTTTTTTTACAGAACTGAAAGCAACCAAAAAACTCTTTTTTTTTTTTTTTACGAATCGTAGATTTCTCGTAAGTACCAAAAACTGCTTTACCCATCACAACAAAAAAAACCTATTTTTTTTTCTTTCAAAATATGAGATTTCTCGTTCAAAAAAACAAAATTAACAATTTTTCTACTTTCTTACCTTGAATCTGACCACCAGTTTCAATTTATTCAAAGTCGATGGCTTGATGTGTCGATGGTGAGTGGAAATAGAAACCTCATCAGATGATCTCGGGAGGCCGATGAAATGGAACTGCAAGATATGCCGAAGGAAGACGAAGAAATGGAGACGAAGAAGCAAAGCAGAAGAAGACGAGAGTAGCTTCAGAGAATCCAGCAAGAGAGAGTATGTGGGGTTTGAGTTCAGAAATGGTTATAATCATATATAACACTAAAAATGCATCACTTGGTTTTTCACAATTTACAGATTTAGTTCCCTTCTCCTAATTTCAGTTAAGAATTAAAATTAATATAATTTTCGTTTTTAATTTGACTTCCTATAAATAAGATTTTATCCTATTTGGTTCTTATTTTTGAGAACAATTTTTCAAAACACCGGTTTATTTTATTCTTATTTTTGAAAACTGTTTTCTATTCTTAAAAATAAAAAAACAAGAAAAACATGTTTAAGGCCTGTTTGTTTATTATTTTTGAAAACTGTTTTTTTGTTCTCAACAATAATAAGGATAACAAGAAAAAGGCAAAATATATTTAGTCGGTTTGTTTTTCTAGCCCCATTTTAAATAATATAAAAGAAATTTGCTTATTAAATTCCAGAGTTTTTTTAATTATATCTATTTTTCTAATAATTTATATAAAATTTTAATAATTTTTAAATATTTTAATCATCTTATTTTGCGTATCGGCTAATAAGCGACCGATACGTCTCGGGACCATTCGAGTCGATGACCAATACTACGACTTTGAACCATGCCTCAAACTTGGTCTATCTCCATTGTGAGCGGTCATAAGAACGATTAACTCTCCTAAAAGCCTCGCTCAGGATTCAGCCATTACGACATCACGCTCAACACTCCTCCCTCACGCCAAGATACTACCTACATCCGCGCACGTGGAGAGTCGTATCCATTACTGACTCTTTTTTTAAATCAATAAATGGTAAAATTGTAGCGAGAAATTGCTCGAACTCAAGACCTCCCGCTAAACCAAGTTCTCCGATACCACGTTAACGACTAACCCTCCCAAAAGTTCTCGCTCAGAGGATTTTGGCTAATTACTAATATCATACTTCAACAGGTTGTGTGCATGGCCCTCAAAAGGATTTTTGGTAGAGGATTTAAGTTACAAGGAGGCTCTCACCTTGCTAAGTGCAGGCGACTTAGGTATGGTAGAGGTGGAAACGAACTGCCAGTCTCTGGTTTCAGCAATAAGGGACGCAACCTCCTTCTTCTTGAGCCATGGTTTGATTCTCCAGGATTGTCAAAAATTGCTGAAAATTTTACCACAAGTTTGTTTTCGATTTGTAAGACGTTCATCGAATTCTATTGCCTACCCATTGGCTAGAGGAACACTTTCAGTGTCTAATTGTAGGGAGTGTCTTTCATCTCCTCCTGATTTCATACATGAGGCCTTGTTTCAAGATGTTTCGAGGGTTTATTCTCTATTTGTCAAAAATTAATTAATTATGAATTTTGAGATAAAATTGAAATTAATATTCACTAAGATATATCAAAAATCAAATTTAAAAAATACAAATTAGTTAATAAAATAAGTACACATTGTAATAAAAATTTTCAAGAGTATATTTTTGTAAGAAAATAGTATCATTGACGAAAATCATCAATAAATCTGAAAAAATCATGTCAAATCATCGAGTTCTATAATTTAAAGTGAAAGTGGAAGCATACTTGATTTAGCTCGGATAGAAGACAATATAAATCATTCGGTTAGTCTTCCAGATCAACAAATCATTTCATAAAGAGCCCTTTTGATTTATCTGCACTTTTTTACTCAAGATGGAATGTCAAATCATAACAAAAGAGATTTTTGACCCAGGGACCACAACCACTATATATATATTCAATAATTCCAATTTCGCCCATTATAAAAATAAGAATTACCCAATAGTTCTCTACACATAAAAGGCTCATACCCTATTCGATACATTAAAGCCTAAATTACCCAAATACTGGTAGATCACTTTTAATTAAGTCAATTTTATAGGCAGACTACAATCCATAATTATTCACATATAAGCACAATGATCGATTAAGGCTCCACCAATCTCCCACTTTGATTATATATGTAACTTTATCATCAATAATAGTCATTATTCACTTATCAAATCTCTTTATTTATTTTAGTATTAGAGCAACTCTTTAAAAACCTTATCTATTCAGAACCCAAACTCTCCATTTGATTATGTCATCAATGTCCCAACCTGACTTCTACTCAATTATGCACCACAAACTTTTTCCCTATAAAGCACGAATTTTCCTTTTGATTCAAACTCTTAGTCTGGAACTTTATATCAGAAACCATTAACAACCAACAGACGAAGTCCTTGCTTATGTTTGAATGATGGTCAACTTACATCGTTGTTGGTTGCAAACATGGAAGAGTAGACCATTAATTTGATTCAAGGAGGGGATACTACAAACTCGATATGGACAATAATTCAAAACCAGTTGTTACCCAATACCAAGGACAATGACGCCCAACTCATAGCCTCTAAGGCTTAGAAAAAAAAAAAAAAACTGTACCATTGGATGGATAAATCTAAAAGCTTAAAATAATTTGTGACAAACTAGCCGCTATTGGAAACTCCTCTTTCAAATCTAGATGAAGCGTTTTAAGTCTCAAAAGGACTTGGAAAGAAATATAGAGTTTTAGATTGTTGTTTTCTCAAAACTACCTTACCCCTCATTTTATTAGTTTATCATATCTTTACAAAATTTTGCAGTAGGAAAACCATTATTTGATATTATGGATGGCAATTTCTTTGCCGATTTAAGAGAATCGATATTCGATCCGAATGTGAAGAGGCATTACACATTTTAGGTCCAATTAAATATTCTAAGAATCTGATTCGTAGATTTTGATTCAAGATAGTGGATGGGCCGGAGATATCCCACTCGCCTAATTCGAATACTCAACAATTAAATATATAATTTATATTTTTATTTATATTAAAAAGCCCTAAAGATAAAAACATGAGAGATTTTAACCTTTTCTTTTAACGCTTTTTATTGGTTTCATGAAATCATATTACAATAATTCTTATTACTATTATATGACGAATTATTTTTAATATTCATGAATTTCTAAAAGCCATTTCTTACAAATCGACAGTAGATTTTTGTGAGTGTGATAAGTACCTAATCTACAAATGACTGGGATGATGAGAAATAATAAATGAAGATGGTAATGGAGAATCTAAAATCCTATCCAAATCCGATCATTATCATCTCTATTTGATAATAATCAAGCCTTTTTCGAATAGCGAGGAAAAGTGTAAAACCCGGGAACATTATAAATTTTCAAAAATGATAAAATAATAATAATAACAATAATTGTCATAATGGTTCAGGAAAGCTTAGAAAATTATCTAGATCTCGGATGATGGCAATTTGTCTGAGTTAGTTTATGCCATGAGGAAATCTAATTTATCAAGATTGAATTTCGTTAGATTATGAGACAGTTGGAAATTTTACGTTTTTCGAGGCATCGAGTGTCGGGTGACACATTAATGACATGTGGTGCACTTATGTAGATATGCCATTTGAAGTAGAGTGTCGGTGGAAGGAAATAATAAGAAAGATAAAGCAGAAAAAAAAGAAAAAAGGAAAAAAAAAAGGAAAAACAAAAAAACAAAACAAAGACAAAAAAACAAAAGAAAAGTCAAATAAAATGATAAGCTCAAAGCGACAGAGAGGGAGTTTAGGAGAGAAAGTGAGCGAGAAGAGACGAGGGGAGAGGGTTAGAGAGCTTTTAACAAGATCACATGGAAATCGGATTGTGGGTTTTTGTCGAAACAATGCAAAGTTGGTGCACGCGTAGTACGCATGAGTACCAAAATCTTGGAGTTTAGTGTTCTACGAGGGTAATGAATTTTCTCTTAGGTTATTTACGCACAAAGGCCGTTTAATGGTTTAGGGTTTTCTTAGAACCGTGAAAGCATTAATTAAATCCCAAATTTTGGGACTAAGTATAGGAATTTTTAAAAAAAAATTGGACTATTTTGATGGTTCAAAGGCGAGATTTGGGACTATTTCGGACAGTCTGAGTTGAATTTTCGAGATCGTTTTCGAGTAGTCTTGGACTGGGTTCGAGTTTGGATTTAATCCTAGGATTGATGTCTTCAGGTTTTATGGTGTGTTTTGGTAAAACAATAATTCGGTGATGAACCGTGGAAGGGGCCGAGGTCTTACTGTTTATATGGGTTAAAGATTTGGGCCATTTTATATTGTGTATATTAGAAAATAAATAAATAATATGTGGATGTGTCAAAATCATGTTAATATGTGCTAACGTGATGTATTAACATGAAAATTGTATGATGAATGAAAATTATAACAGGAAATATAATTATACATAATTTATAAATGTTGCATGTAGCGTGACGTAGCGTGAAATAGCGTGATTGCATTTCGTATGCGCGATCGTCGCGTGACATGGGTGTGTGTGCATGGGTATGGTCATCCATTATCAGTGTTGATGAATGGATAGTGAACTCGTACTTTGGGCGACATCGATAAGCGACTCATAAGATTCGAATCATAAAGTGAAATATAATTCTAATGTGTGTTGGGCGGAGGCAGAGGGGGTTGTTAATGCCGGGTGAAAAGCACAGGCGTGGGTGTAAGAGACTACGGTGTGATCAGAAAGTTACGTATGGGTGTAAGAGACGTTGCGTAAGCACAAAGTTCTGTTGCCCAGAAAGAGACCTGCGATCATGGTTATCACATAGATAGAATTTGGTAATGAGCCAAGCTACTGGGCTCGGCTCGAAAAAGCTCGGCTCGGGCTCGGCTCGTGAAATTGCGAGTGAGCTGACCTTGGGTGGAAGCTGATAAATCTCGAGACTCGTAGGATATTTCGGGCTCGGCTAAAGCTTAGCTCGGGCCGCGGACCATCGGGTCGTTGGAAAGAGGCTTTCGCCTGCGAGTCTCAGGCCGGCGGGATCACAGTCTTCAGGTGCGATCCGGAGCTGGTAGCGCCGGAGTGAAATCGGTCGTGTCGGGATATCGATGTAATGAATCGCCGAGCTCTAGATCAGTCGACATGGATGGCAAATCGTGATCCTCACGAAGCGGATTAAGGAGGCGTGGCGATGAAGATGGCCGGGCTCGGCCCGAATCCGCTGTCGGTACAGAGGAATTTGTGCTAGATCTCGGATACGCTCATTAGCGGAAATGGTACCCACGGTCGTAGCCCGAGGTGTCGGCGGCGGTATGTTACAGTGTGGATAGTGAAGAAGGTCTCCGCCGAGGGATGTCGGGGAAGGACATGGATGTTGGGTATCGCCCAGCAGTGCGATCGGTCGATCACGGTGTACGAGTCAGATTACAAATATGAAATTGAATCACTGAGCTATAGAATTTGATGGCCATGAGCTTAGACAAGGTTTGTCGATCTTGGAGTAGCATTGAAGGGGCAAATGCACGGAGGGGCCTTGTCTGATCAATTATTTGATGAACTAGGATCAATCTCAAATGCGGGGTATTGGGATTTACTGGATATTGGTCTTGGACAACCCGGCGCATCCCAGGGCGTGGGTGTAATGTGTGAGGTGATCGTGGGGTTGGGTTTCATAGAGAAACAAAGGGCCAGGCATGCGGGGTACCCGGAAACGAGATGGTGCTTGGCAAAGTGCCACCGTCATTCTTGAGTGTAATTTAGAAGTGACGGTTCTTGTGGTGGAGTGGGTCTGGATCTCGGTCAGGGCGGTGTTAAGCTATGGGTCTTGAAATTAATCATGCGCATCTTGGTAGTCAGGAGGGTGGTGGCCAACTTAACCATGTGCAACAGTATATTGCCAAATAGTTTTAATTATTCTTAATGAGTTTGTAGCGGATCTTGTTGATATTATTTCTTTATTTAGATAATTGATTAAAACCAATCATGTTTCTTATTCAATAATTCGGGTATCTTATTTCTTCACTGCAATTTCTATGTTTTAATTCTATTTCATAACTTTTCGATTTGCAATTTGTTTGATAGTGGAATTACAACGTAATCCGGAAGGGAAACAAATTTTGAAGGAGTGTTAACAACTTGGCATCGATTGCTAAATCAACTAGGTAAAACAAATCCGCGAAAATTATTTCCTTAATTGATATATTTGTTATCAGATTGATTACAAAAGTTAAAAAGTATGGGTAGGCTTGAAGTTGATTACAATCTGAGCTTGTATAGGCTCGGGATTGGGCTTGAGCTCGGTTAAGCTCAGGCTCGTTCATATGGAAAGCGGGCCTAATGAGCTCAAAAGCCAACTTTTTTAAATCAAGCGAGCTTGAGCACGATTTCGCTGCGTTCAAAAAGCTCGGCTGGGCTCGAACTGCTCATAAATTGTAAACTGGCTCGAAATGTTCAAAGCTCGGCTACGCTCGGCTCGTTATTTTACACATAGACTTGAGTTGTGTGATGGTCGGGATTGACTCGAGGATTAGTTGCCCATTAGCGCATTAGATGCTTGGTGAGCGGTAAGGGCTCGATAACGTAATGTGTCATTGAATTTACTACCCGATGGCCCGGTTGTATAGCATGAGTGCATGTGAAGTCGGTGAGTGACTTGAGATATGGACTTCCGAACCTTACCATGCATGACATCGACATTCATGTAGACATTTTCACTTGGATGTGTATGGGTTGGTTTGATCGTGTATGAGCACTTGGGTGGGAAGTAGCCCTTGTAGGAGATTATCACTCACGGGCTTTGCTCATCCGTTGTGGAACTCCTTTTAGTGCGGTCGGGTGTGGGAGGTTGAGGTAGCATTCGGGTTAGCACATATGAAGCCCGGATGTGGCTTTGGACCATTTGTTGTATATGTTGATGTCGTTTGATTATATCTCATTTTGTATAAGAGTGTATATTTAAATCTTGTAAGCATATCACTGCATGGTTACATGTATAGCATTTAGGGTATGGTTGGAGTAGGTAGAGTGGTGTGTGGCTCATGAATGACCCCGGTGTGGTATGTGAGCTGGATGGGTCATGTGATGTATTATTATAAAGGTTGTATTTTTGGACAGAGCCTCATTACAGAGGAGACTATGTCGATTTTTTTTGTTAAATTATAGATCAGATCAAATGGACATAATGGAATGAGCGATCGAGTTATCAGGCACCCATTGTAAGACAGAATTCAAATTATGGAATAAGGTAAAAAATCGTAATTTAGTTCTGAAAATTGAAATTTCGGCTAAAAAATCAAGTAATTTATTTCTCTAGATCTCGGATGATGAAATGGATTTCAGTTGGAATCGTCTCGAAAAATCTAGTTAGCACGTAAGAATTTATTAATATTCGAGATAGACGGAGTTGGCATTTTGAGGGCATCGCGTTTCGGGTCTTGGTAAGCGATTTCAATCACAGTGAAAGTCACATATAACAGAAATACTCATGTACCATAAGTGGTATGAGTAGATAAATGATGAAAATGGAGTAGAGATGGCGAATGTCAAAACTGGATAAAGAAGGGAATTAATTAAATTAAATGGATTAATGAATTAAAGGACAACAAGCTACAGTGTTCTTCTTCATTAAATCAAGAGCAAAATGTGAATTTGGGGAGGAATTGACAGTGAGTTACAGTGGGTGCCGTTTTGAGAGGATTTTAGAGAGAGAGAGAACTTCTCTCTAGAAATACGCGCGATTCGACTGTCGGCATTCTTCGGGACGAGGAGGAGAAAATTTGCTCTGAGGAGGGGGGCTTATTAGATGCCGGATTTAGGGGTTTTATCGAACTCAGAGTTAGAAGTTCTCCTAATTGAGTTTTATTCCCACATTTAAGTGTTTCTGAATGTTTGGAGTTAAGATGGGGCCGTGAGGAAACTAGGTGATCGATCCCGAGAGCTTGGGCCAGAGATTGATATAATTTTTTTAAACCAAAATGGAGCGACCGTGAGGCGCTCCACGGCGGTTTGGGTTGATTTAATTGTGATTTTGTGATAAATCAGTAGCAATGGGTTGGATGAGGCGGGAATGGCGTGGGTGCGGGTTCATTAAATTGAGCGGAGTGGTTTTTGTGATTTTGGGAATAGTAGTAGGGTTTCACTATTCAGAAGCGTGTTCTAAAAATATATTTTGTGAAAATGTGTGTGTGTTTGGTGAATTGATTTAAATTAAATTGCTTTCGTGTTTGATCGATATGGCCCAAGTAGGCTAATTTTGATGTATGGGTGTTCATTTACATGACAACGATTGTGAATTAAATTTTTGTAAATATATGCATGTTTATATATTTACACGTAATTAGAATGTATTGGAAATTGACATACATGTTCCATATCTGCCAGACACCCTGGAGTATAAGTGGGTGCATGAGATCAAATCTAATGGTTGGAGGGTTGTCAAAATGTTAATTATCGGAGGAGTAGTCCAAATAATATATCAATCGTCGGACGGCAATTGTTCATACACATGGTTGTCCCCCAAACAAACAAATAATATATCAATTGTGGGCGGCTTGATTGATATCTCCTTTTATCGGAGGTTGTGGGCTCACATTAAATATGAATTTTCATACGGGGCTTAGGCGAGTGTGAATGGTCGATGGGACTCGGGATGCGAGTTAGTCATGTAGACATTCAAGTAGGATCATGCATTTGCTTGAATGTGTGTTTTTCATTGGAACATTGCCCATAGGTGGTGGAAGTAGCCCACTTAGGGCAATTCCACTGCGAGCATTAGCTCACCACAATCGAGGATATTATTTCTGGTGCGGGAGTGTGCGAGGGGACGACTATTAGTGGGCTAGGATTAGAAAATGGGTTGTGGCACAGTGTATACATGTATTAGAACTTTTTAAGTTTAATGTATGTATTGTATAAGAGTAAAAACATATTAACTCTTGTAACTATTGGGTATATAGTTGGATTCATAGCTGACATGTATATTGAGTATTGTTTATGGGCCCAAGTGGCCGTTTTAAATCATAAACTGTGATATTGGATTGTATGGGACAGGATATGCAGGTATTGTATTTGGGTAGAGCTCGTGCAAGAAAGGAGACTAGCCGTTTCGTGAAATGTCGGAGTCACCCGACATTCACGAGTATTCCGCAGTTGTGGTTGATTAACGGAGACCACCCGGGTTGGGGCGTCACACCCATCGGTTTCCTCAGGTTGACAAGTTGTTAACGGGACTCCTAGGATAGGGGTGTCATAGCTTGGTATCAGAGCTTAGGTAAACGATTATCTAGGTTGCTCGAATGTGGGTATCCACAATGCCGGTCGTGATCTCTTCGTCTGACTGATTCAGAGTCTAGGTACGCTGATCACCAGAGCGGTGAATATGGATCTAGATCTGTGCATTGTTGTTGTGTGTTATTCTTTGATGTTTGTGTAACATCTTTGTTTGATATGTGTGGTGATTTGTGTGAATATACATGGTAGATTTTATACTGGATTACTAGGGTTAGAAAATAAAGCATAGAGTTCGAAGGAGATGATAACAGTTATGTAGAAATGGTTATTTATTTGCGTTCAGCATTATTCACCACTAATGTGATATTAAATGAAAGAGAATCTCAATTTTTCTATCTATAAGTTTGTAGATGGAAGGGTGAGAGGCATGGACATAAGTAGATCACGAGTGTGACCCTGCGGCTTGACCGATAAGCCTTTGTAAGCGGCCATGGGTGTTGCAAGCTAGCGCCATTTCTTAAGTACAGTGGTAGGGGCGAAGGGGGCGGTAACCTTTAACGGTTTATAACCGCGTCATCTCGACGTTTCCGTGGGGTGATCCAGTGGTAGTAGATCATTGGTTTCGACAGGTTGAGAGGATTTTGGAGGCTATGGAGATTACCTCCGATGCTACAAGGATCAGGCTAGCCACATTTCGGTTAGAGGGTGAGTCCAAGATATGGGTGGGATTGAGTTGGAAGTCTTGAGGATCACAGAGTCATGACCGTGGGAGAGTTGGAAACTCTTCAAAGGAGTAGTTTTTAAAGTAAAAGCTAGATGTGTCGTAGAGTTCCTTGGGGTTGAATCAAAGGAAACATGGCGATAACCGAATCGTAGCCAAGTTCATTGAGTTGGCACGTTTTAGGGATGACTATGTGACCATAGATATGGCCAAGGTCACGGAGATTCGAGTGGCTTTGAAGTTTAATCCATCTGGGAGCCAGATTAGGTTTCCCAGGGACATGGACTTTATGAATTAGGCCAGTTTCATCAGCCATAGAGAGAGAAATAGAGGGATGCAGACATCAGAGATGCAGTGCTAATTGGCAGAGGAGGAGAGGATCAGTATGCCCAAATTTGGAAAGAAACATGGAAGCTTCTATTCCCAGTTTGGGACGAGGCCGATACATAGAGTAAGACGTATCAAGATATGCCTTCGATCGGGGCCCAGGTAGCATCTTTTAATTCTTGTTAGCTGGGCATGGCGGGTTGCAGTAGAGCAAGGATTTAGGAGTTATGGGACACCACAACCCTAGTCGTTAATGGGAGATGCGCGGACGTAGGTTGTTCCTCCTTACCCCAGGATGGGCTAGGGGAACCGATGTCAGTCCTAGGGTGCTGCCTGGCACTCACTATTTAGGATGGGCCCACGTGTGGCGGGCATGGAGTCGGGGTGAAATTTAAGACCTTCTGGAGCCAGTGCTTTTTGAGACCCTGAAGGACATCATCTCTGTTGTAATCTGTGAGATTCAGGCCTATAGATCAATCAAGGTATATATCAATCAGTTTGGAAATATATCCCTTCTTATTAGAGTGTTGTTTAAATTCGGATGCATGTGTTATACATTTTATTTATTCTTGCATAATGTGAGAAAAGTTTGAGCTTGAGATTTAAACCTTGGAAAAGAGTGATTTGTATGAATTCTCCCTAAGACTAGGGTGGTGTCAAATGAATCATGTCGGATTGAGTCGAGAGATCTCGGGGATTCTCTCCATTATGGACTGGTCGTGAACATATCGGAGTTCGATGTCATCATAGGATGGGTAGTTTGGCCGGCCCATACGATCGTCATTGATTGTGTCCAGTAGGTGGGTTCGCTGCATGACGCTATTGTGTTACATTTCAAAGGGAGAAGCGCGTGCTTTACTAAGGCGTGCGACTCAGTGGGTGGGCAGTTGATGGTTGGCTGTGAAGCCTTACCCTACGGGATGAGGAGGCGGAGTTTAGGTCTACCTCGGGGTGGTTTGTGAGTATGAGGATGTCTTTTCAGATGAGCTGCCGGAATTACCTCCGCACAGGGATGTGGACTTTATCAAAACAGTTACACCACAGTGCGTCACCATTCAATGGCCTCATGGGATGGCCTTCTTAGGTGGATTCTGGCTTCGAGTCAGCCCAGTAAAAAATTGTTGAATGAGTTTTATTAGATGAGGCACTTCACCTTGGGTGCTTTGGATTACCAATTACTGGAAGGAGTCAAAATTTAGAATTTGGAATGACTGAGTGAGAAGAGCAGACAAGGAATTTAAAGGAGGCTTACTCACGTCCTAATGCAATAGTCCAGAAGCAGGGGACGAGGAAGTGCATGGTGTACTGTGATGCCTCTAGGGATGGACTAGGATGTGTCTTGATGCAGTCCGAGAGGGTTGTGGCTTATGGTTCCAACTAACTAAAGAATCATGAGCAGAATTACCTTACACATGATCTGGAGTTGGCGGCCATAGTCTTTCTTATTAAGATTGCGGCCTTATTGGATGATAGTAGCAGTTTAGTATTTTAAGTTACAGTTTTAAGTACCATCTTTGTAGGACCTCAACATGAAATTTAGCGGATGAATAGGTGGATTCATGAGCTTTGCTTGCATTACCATCTGTTGAGGTAAATGTAGTAGCTCATCTTTCGATCGAGAATCAAGAAGTCTTGTTGTGTACAGCTAGGGTGGCAATGCAGACAGTGGGACCAGTTTAGATTGCAGTACAATGATTAGGGAAGCTCGAGGAGCCTCAAAGTTTGGTAGCTATGCCATCCCTAGGCAGTTGGTGAAGAGTCCTAAGGCGGGACGTGGAGATATTGTTTAATTAGGAATTGAGATCACAATTCGGTATGGGTGACAAGGTTGGGCCATCCCACGGATGGTAGTCTTCGGTATAGAGAGGCAGAACAGTGGTTCCCAGTATCCGTCTGAGAGAGGGAGATCAACCGGGAGTTCAACTGCTTTGATTCATTGTGCATCTAGGTGGCCGCAGATCTCTGATGATCTTGGTGCAAATCTCGCGGGTGGATGAAGCGACGGTAGTTTTAATTCAGCGTCTCACGTGTCGGCAAGTAAAGTGAGCACGAGAAGCCCACGGGACTATTCTAGCCTTTGGAGGTAGCGGTGGAAGTGGGGCATGTCACGATGGTTTGTGACCCATATCGCGGACATTCTGCTTGGAACATGATCTCCGTATGAGACATGGTGGACGACTCACTCATTAGGCACACCTTCTACGCGTTATGATGACACTTACATTGGAGAATTCTACCGGTTGTGTATTTTGTAGAGATTATTTAGGTTACATGGGTCATCAATCTCTATCGTGTCGGGCAGGATCTGAATTGACACAATTTGAAGAAGTTTCAGAAGGCCCTTAGATGGTGGATGGTGACCAGTTTTTATCCGGAGGACCGTGGTAAGTTGGAAGAGAGAGAGGACCATACGGGTTTTAGAGGACATCTTTGACATCAGTCAGATCATAGAATTAGTTAGGATGAGCACTTACCCTTAGTGGAATTCGCTGTGACAATTGCTCAGACAGTATACGGATGGCACCCTATGGAGCACCATCATGGGGCCCGTGTGGTCCCCAGTTGTTGGATGGTGGGAGGAGAGTTCCATCAGTGGGATCGATTAGAGACACCTCGGAGAGGTGGGTTTGATACGAGAGCGTCTTCTTGTGGCTCAAAGGCGGCGAGCTACGTGGGACGGGACCGATGTCGAC
The DNA here is from genome assembly GCA_016808115.1 of Tetrastigma voinierianum. Lineage (NCBI taxonomy): Eukaryota > Viridiplantae > Streptophyta > Magnoliopsida > Vitales > Vitaceae > Tetrastigma > Tetrastigma voinierianum. The sequence goes on along the minus strand of JAEQBH010008007.1, from coordinate 23,775 downwards.
CTACATAGTTTGATGTGGGTGATCACGTCTTCTTGAAGGTGATACTAGAGAGGAGTTGTCAGTTCAATGAAGCAGGAAGTAAGCGCCTAGGTATAATGGGCCAGCAAATTTACTCGAAGTGCGACCAGTTACATATGGTCATTTTCTGCAGAAGTTTGCTCCAGTGTCATGAGGTGTTAAATCGATTCTGCAGAAAGTATCTTCTGATCATTCATTAGTGGACAGGGAGGGATTATTGTTGAGAAATCTGGATGGGACCTTTGAGAGGGACCGGCCACTTATCTTGGTATTGGGATCGGAGTTTTTGCATTAAGTGGTGAGGCTCATCAAAGTGTTGTGGCAACATAAGAGGTGGAAGGGAGGCATTGAGGCGAGAGGACCTGATGCGAGTCACCTATCATTTCAATTTGAGGATGAAGGTGCGATTGTGTCTAATATTAGAAGTCTAATATTGGAACTAGAATAGCTAACTGCATATGCATGTGCTTTTGTGTGCTAGTATGTACTAAAATTTGGGACAAATTCTATTAAGAGAGGAAGAATGTAATACAAGGAAAATTAAATTTTCCAAAAAATGGAATAATAATAATAATAATAATAATAATAATAATAATAATTGTCATAATGGTTCGGGAAGCCTAGAAAATTCTAAGATCTCGAATGATGAAGCAGGCGTGTCGTTGGATTGTCATGAAATCTAGTTTTACATTCGAATTTCGTCGGATTCCAATTTAGGGCATCGGTGTTGGGTGTGCCATGGTGTGACATGTGGTGCACTTGTGTGAATGACTCACATTGAGCCAGTGTCAAAGTGGGAGAAATAATAGGAAGAATAAGCAAGAAAAAAGGAAAAAATCAAAAGAAAGAAAGAAAAGAAAAACAAAAGAAAAGTCAAATAAAAGGATAAAAACAAAACGACAGAGGGGAATTTTGGAGAGAAAGTGAGCGAGAAAGAGAGAGAGAGAGAGAGAGAGAGAGAGAGAGAGAGAGAGAAGAGAGGGTTAGAGAGAGAAAAATTTATCTCTAAGATCTATGGAAATCGGACCCGGGTAGGTTTTAAATGGACGAGCCAAAAGTTGATTCCACACATCGAAATTTACTTTGTGGGTATCAAAATCTTGGAGTTTAAATTCTAGACCTCTCTGGTGAGGAATTTTCCTACTTGGGTTATTTCTATCCTAAATGCCATTTTATGGCAGGGTTTTCTTAGAGACCGTGAGAAGGTAGTAGTTTGATCAAAATTTTGGGGCGAGTGTATCGAGCCACAAATTTTGGGGCCGATTTCGAGACAATTTGGGCTGAATTTTGGCTCTTTTCAGGCGAACCTCGCCCAGGTTGGTTTGGATTTAATCTTTTGGGATTGATGTCTTGACTTTTGTGGTATGTTTGGTATCCACGATGGTGTTGACAAACCTTGAAAGGACCAAAGATTGCCCTGTTTATATAAATTAAAGTTTGACTCTTCATATGACAGAAAAATAAATAATATGCGGTTGTGTGTCAAAATCATGTTAATAAGTGCTGTGATGTATTCTTATGAAGTGATGATGAAATTATATGTAGGAAATATAAGTGTCAGGAATTTATAAATGTTGCATGTAGCATGACATAGTATCTGATAAACCATGATTGCATTTCATAATGCGATCATGCATATTGGTGTGTGTGCAAGGGTATGGTCATCCATCATCGTGTTGATGAATGGGTACAGTAGCTTCTGCTTTGACAGCGTCCTATTAAATGTGTGACTGTGGGTTCAATCCGTATTGAAATATAATTAATATATGTTGGGCGGAAGCGAAGAGTCGTTAATCCCCTCGTGGCAAAACTTGAAAGTGGTTGTAAGACTCAACGTGTGATTTGAAAAGGTCACGTATGGAGTGTAAGGGCAGGCGTAAGCCCAGAAAAAGTTCTAATTTCTGAAGGCCTACGGTCATGGTTATCACATAGATTTCGAGTTGTGTGATAGGAGTTGGGATTGACTTGGGATTAGTTGCCCATTAGCACTTGCATTGGGTCTTTGGTGAGCAAAGTGGGGCTCGATATCTTAAATAATATCATTGGTACCTGTGGCGGTTGTGCGCGGCATAGAAGTGTGAAGTCTGGATTGAGTGACTCGGGATATGGAGCATAAGACATTTAAACATGACCATATCAAGCGATTCGTATGAGCGTTTTGAAACGTTCTGTGGTTGAGTTTAATCATTGTGTGAACCCTTGATTGAGATAGCCTTGTAGAAGGTCTTCTCTTGGGCTTTGATCCACTTAGATCGTGGACTCCCAACTAGGTCTACGGATAAGTCAGGTCGCAGACGGCGGCCGACCACACATTCGGGACCGATACATATGAAGAAAGCCGGATTGTGGCTTGGACCATATTTGTATATAGAATTAAAACGATCGGTTTTAGTATAATTTTGTATAAGAGTGTATAATTAAACTCTTGTAAACATATCACTCGTAGTTACATGTATAGTATTTAGAATTGTTATGGTTGAATGGGGCCGAGTGGTAAATCTCTGACTCATAGATGACTCGGTGTGGTATATTAGGCCCGGTTGATGTATTATTATACATGTTGTATTTTGGATAAAGGCTTCTGTCACGAGAGGACTCTGTCCAATTTTTTTTATTAAATTATGAATCCCGATAAATGGGACATGATTGTGTGGCATCGGGTTACCCGACACAACAGTTACCTCTTAGTTGTGGGTTGTCAATGAGACCCAGGGATAGAGATTATCCTGAAAAAAAAAAAAAAAAAAAGAAAGAAATGTGGAGTAAGAGGAAAGTTTGTGTGTGGGGTCTGGCAAGACGTCCTCTTCAATAGAAGACAAAAAAAAAAAAAACCTCGAACTTAGGATCTAATTCAAGTTCAACAAATAACTGAATGACAAATAACATAAATTATGGAAGGGAAACTTATAGGTGTGGTGAGACAAATCATACGACCATAACATGCTAATATATACTTATAACACTAAAGAATAAAGTACATAGGCATTGGTAGAAATGAACTTAAATGTTAATAATGATTTATGTTAACTTTAGAGCAACAATTCATAAGAAACACCAAAGAGGTAAATTAAAAACTTTAGGATCCTATTTTAGTAATGGCCATCTTATTGAAATAGACAAGTCTTGTAATTACCCGTGGTAATGCATCTCTTAATACTTTATATGGAAAATTCGTTTTAGAGAATATTTGATTATTCCTATTATAAAATAGATTTTATTATTTGTTAGTCAATATATTAATGATATTTCTTATTCATTTGAAAACCTATTAATGACAATGTTTGTTTATTTGAATTTAATTTTGGATTTTTTTTCATTTCTTATATTGCAAATCAATAATCACTTTTTGTTTAAAAACCAACAAAAATAAAACTATTATCAGAGTTTCTTTAAATTATATGGAATAAACTCTTATTCTCATATAATGAACATACTCTAATTATTATATAATAGCCAAGAAACTTAAAACAATATGATTTTCACAATATCACTACAAAGTGTTGGAAAAAATGGGTTTGGCACAATAATTTAGCCATCTTTGAGCTAAAATTACATTGGGTCCCACAAAGCTTTTAGGTGGGTCCACATGGGAGATGTTCTCTCGTGAGGAGATGAAGATCATATATTGAGTTGCTGAAAACCGTGCAAAGAATTGGTCGAAATTGCCTCGAAACACCTCATAGCGGTAACTGAGTTTAAGAGCTTATGGAAAACATGTCAGCATCGGATGGGAACAAGACTTTTTAAAGGGTATAAATACACCCACCTTGTAGTTGGGTTTGGGCCCGAAAGGCACCCGGTTTAATGGAAGGGGAGGGACCTAGCTCATGCTTGGTTCCTGCAGTAGCCATTGTGTAGGGTTCGTGTTTAGGCTAAGCTTAAAAGCCCAGACTTTTGGCATCAATATTGTCTGTTTCGTGAGTTGCCGTTGGGTGATACGTCTTATCTAGCGAGCGGCTTGTGTTTGTCGCCATGAGCGAGACATGCGAAGCTTCATGGCTGTTCGTAACGAGACTAACCGGCCATTCATTCGTAGGCGAGTACTGACCCTTCGAGCTTCATGGCTTGTTCGTGACGGTCGCGACCCTCTAAGCTTCATGGTTGTATCGAGCGTTCATGGGCGAATCTCTCAAAGACCACACCTTCTCTATTTTGATATACAAAAAAATATACATATTCATTTCATCCTTCGTATTATCATCGTTTGAGAGATACTAAGTTATGCAAAGCAGTTAGGTTCGATGACCAAACAATGAAGTGCACAAGATTGTTGAGTGTTTCATCTTGGGAGATAAATTGCAAGACTCAAAGCACCCTTTGCGAGGGCAATAATTGTCTTAAGGAGATTGTGTCCAACCGCAGACTTGATACGCAAACGAGTTCGACTTTATGGTTTTTCCTATGAAACGTGGTAATTGTTCATGACTACTTGGTGTTATATTTTATAGTCTTGACTCAAACAATCTTAAGACACAATTATTCGTTTATACTTCGATTTTCTTGTATGTTTAATTATTTTGCTCAAAGTTGCAAAACCATATTTTTTATTTGCCTTTGTAAAATAATTTTTTTTTCTGCACTATGTCACATATTCAGTTACATGTATTATTTTACAGTTTCTTGGTTTTTTTCCATAAATCTTACCAAATAAGGCATTCTGCTCTGTAAAACCTTTTTCTTTCTTGTAATTTTCTGCTCTGTGGTTTCTTTTGCCTTTGTGAAACTCTTTAACATCTTTGTAATTTTATTTGTTTGCAAAACATTATGTTTATGTTAATTTGTTGATACTTGATGCGTTTTTATATATGAAAATAATACGTTTTTACTTCAATGGATTCGGATCTTGCTTGGTTTAGGAAATTTTTTGTTGGTTTGAATTACAATTCTAGAATACAGAACTGCTGCACTGGAGCAGTTTTGGAATACAAAATTGTTGCATTAGATTTGTTTATTTCAAACATTGATATCGAGTTTGGAATTGTTTGGTTGTTCAATTATGAAAAAATCAATAATCTGTTTGTTTTAATATATTTTATTTTAACTCAGATTTTGGCAAAGTCATATTTGATTTTAAAGAAATTGTTTCTGTGAACAGTAGCCACTTTGATTTAATACTGATTTTATTCAAAATTTGGCAAAGTCATTTTATTAATACACTGTTTCTGGAAACAGAATTCGGTTCAATAGAATGACTACTGATTCTACCCCCACTGTGGTGCCTCCTCCAACGCCTGTTATGGCGCCAATGACTGTGAGTCATGGAGAGAAGCCGGAAAAGTTCAATGGAACTAAATTCAAAAGGTGGCAGATGTTGTTACAAACCTTGAATTTGGCTCGTTTCATGAGGATGCTCTGCATGAAGGAAGACTGATAGGCAAGTGATTGCGGTATGGAGCGTGGAAGCATGTTGATTTCTTGTGTCGCCAACTATCTGAATGTTCTGGAAAACACACTATATAATGTGATAACGTCACTGTGAAAATTGTGGGAATCCTTGAATGAAGTACTGAGCCCAGAGAGGATGCGGGGGCTCAAGAAGTTTGTAGTGGGAACATTCCTAGACTATAAGATGCTTGATTCAAGGCAGTAAATCGGCGGTTGGAATATAGTGATTACGCATGACATACCTTGAAGGGATGTCTCTCAGTAGATCCTTCAATTAAATTGCAATTGTGCAAAAAATTGCCGTATGGAAAGAATTCAGAATTACCTAAAGCATAAGCGGAAGGAATGAGACTTGAAGACTTGATGGTAAGAATTTGAGAATGAGAGGAGACTGCAGTGCATCTGCGAGAAGAGAGGCGAGGCTTGAGGGCTTCCATGGAATCAAGGCGATGTTGTGGAACGAGTGGACCTCCAGCGATCCCGAGAAGAGGAAGCCTGATGCAACGATTCTAAGACAAGGATCCTCTGAAGAGAGTTCCAAGGCAAGTGCTATGTGTGCAACAAGCAAAGAACACTTAGTGCTAAGGGCTGGCCGTGATTACGAAGACGAGGAATCAGAAGAGAAACACCCTCGAGCGATGTGATTGAAGTAGGCGTGTCTCGAGACCGAACCTCTCGGCCATAGTCTCTGAGGTGAACTTCATTGCTGACAATACTAGGAATGGTGGAGGTGGACCACGGGGCCACTCGTCATGTTTGCTCAGAGACAGAAGATGTTCTCATCATGGCCCATGGTGTGGAACAGCTCTTTATGGGCAACTCCTCTTCTTCAAGGTTGAAGGCGAGGGAGGAGTAGTATTGAAGATGACATCAGAGCGGAACTTACTCTCAATGATGTGTTGCATGTGCGAGAGGTGAAAGAGTCATGTGGATGTTGTTGATAAGAAGGGCTTCAAGTTGGTGTTTGTCTCGAACAACTCATCCTCTCAAAAATGGGATGTATGTGGGGAAGGGAGTACATGAGTAATGGGGCTCTTAATGAATGTAATGACATTGTACCTCTATTAAGAATATCAATAAAAGAGCACGTCTTACCTTATATGCTTGAATCTTCAAATGTGCTTGCATGGTAAAGCCAGGACATGATATTATGGGCCATTCTTGATTAATTAATATGGAATGTTTTGTTCCAAAAATAGATCGAATCATAAATGTGAGATTTGTGTGGGATCTAAACTTACAGAACTTCTTTCCAATCATTCAGAAAAATGTTGAACCTCTTAAAATTAATACATTCGAGATATACATGATGCGAGGAAATTTATTGGCAGAATTAGTAGAAATTATTTTCTTACGTGGTAGTCTGATTGCACGAATATTTGTTATGTTTGCCCCATTGAGAAGTAAAGATGAGGCATTGGAAATGTTTCAACATTTCAGAATGAGGTGGAGAACCAAGCATTTTGAAAAATCAAGGTGATAAAGTGATAGAGGTGGTGAATGAAGCTTCTTTTGTTGATTACTGTTCCTGACATGGTATAATACACCCAACTATTTGCACCTATTCACCTCGACCAAAATGGGGTTCTTTGAGCGTGGAAACGAGGCACAAAAGAAATGATGAATGCATTGCGTATTGATTTTGGACTACCTCAAGAAATTAACCAGGGAAACGGTCTTTTATGAGTGTATTCTCAACCAAATACCTCATAGAAAACCAATGAAATCCCACACGAGGTTGTGAAGGTCGAGGAACCTTCTTACAATATAGAGTGTGGGGGTCATTAAGTAAAGTGGCGTTCCTATGCCTAAAAGGTTAAATAAGACCAAAACAGTTGATTGTGTTATTTAGTTGTACACCAATAGTAATTGCCATGGTTCACGATTAAATGATCAGAAATTATCAAATCATCATCACCAGCACTATGTCGAATCAGGAATTTATTTTTGCAGAAAATGTATTTCCTTACAAATCCACCACGGGGAGTCGAACTCAAGTAAAAGTCTCATGATGCACTGTGAGCGTGAGTCAGGCAAACAGATGATGATGAACTGAAGCGATTAAAGAACTAGAGGCATTCAAATCTTTTGGTCCGGATTTTCTAACGTATACATTGAAGATGATCCTCAAATCTTTAAGGAAGCTATGTCGAGCCACGAAACTCCGTATTGGAAAGAACATATAACTTGATGAAGTAGAATCCATCTTGCAAAAATCATCACGTGGGAACTAGTGGATCTTCCACCAGTTGAAACCTGGATATAGTGATCTTGAAGAAAATGTAAGCCCAGTTGGATACATTGATGATACAAAGCTAGGCCGGGTTATCAAGGTTACAAGCAAAAGAAGGCTTGGACTATTTTGATACCTACTCTGATGGCAAGAATATCATCAATTTGAATGTTAATAGCTGTTGCGGCTACGATGCAGAATACATTAAATGGATGTAAAGCGGCACCTTGAATGGTGACTTGGATGAAGAAATCTACGTGGAACAATCAGAAGGGTTTACTGTTCCGAGTCAAGAAAAAAGAAAGTTTATCAAAGCATTAATCCACTTAATGATTCTGACAAGCACTAATCTGCGATGGCATGAGAAATTTGGCTTGAGTGTAATGATGACAAATGGATTCAAAATCAACGAGTGGTGACAAAAAGTGCGCGCATCATTAGAACACTTAGAACGTGGGTTATTATTCTCTGTCTATGTTGATGATACCTCATCAAACAAAATTTAGCAATAATAAGAGTCATTAAAACTACGAAATGTTCCACAATAGTTTGGCGAAATGAAAGACTTGGGGTGTTGTTCTTTGATGTTATATGGATAAAATCTCAAACATGGATCGCGCTAATATTATCTCAATCATTACATTGAGAAAATTTCTAAAAATTTAAAACAAATGATACGCGGTCCAATGAAACACTGTAGATGTAAATCTACATCTATCAAAAATAATGGCAAGCGCCATAACAAGAATATGCAAGCAATTGGCGACTGATGTATGTCACTAGGCATGCCAGATCCGGACATAACTACGTTGTCGATGAAATTGAGTAGATACCAGTAATCGGACCCAAACCATTGGAAGGCTATAGTTAGAGTTTTGGTATTTGAAGCCACCCAAAACTATGGATTGCACTACTCAAAATATCCAACGGTACTTGGAAGGATCTGCGTGATGCGATCTGGATGCTCAGGCACCCGAGATTGAAGTCCGCAAGTGGTACATCTATTTACACTTGGTAGTGGAGTGGTGTCTTGCGTCTTCTAAACAAAACGTGCATTTTTAACATAGATCCACATTCGTCTGAGTTTATTGCACTGGATAATTTGGTGAAGAAGTAGAGTGAAGCCGTCATTTCTTGAAGATATTCAAATATGGCCATAACACAATACTCTTCTTATCTACATTCATTGCGATAGTCAATTAGCAGGTGAAAAGAACACCGAGTCATATATATCTTATTAAGTCTAGAGCATATTAGTAGAGACATATATACAAATGCAGGAGCAACCTCTCTCTAATGGTATTATGACCATTGATTGTAGTCCAAGGCTATTCTGAGATCCAGTTAACGAGTTTGATGGAAACAAAAATAGTAAATCATGAGGGAATGGGTTTAAAGCATGCTAAAGAGTAAGTGATGCTTGGCGTTAAGGCAGGGTAAGCTACGCTTTTGTGAGATTCTTATATATGTTATTTAAAGACAAATTGGGGTATAATAGAATACCTTCCATAAGTACTATGTAGTGAGAAGCGTGGGTTCCCATGGGAATGATAGGCTACATTCTCTGGGCACTCATGAAATAGGGAGTGTTAGGGGCCAAAATGAACTAGTGAGAACCAAGCGTAATCGGGAAAGGTCTGCGTGAATGTTATTGTCTTGGTTTACACAAATGATTGAATAGTTCAAGACATCATGTTCACTTATCAATCAGTAACCCTGATAACATTTCAGAAGGGAAGGTTGAGCCCTGAGAAACTACCTTCCTCTATCTACGAAGAATTTCCAAACTGGGCATCTCTCTTGGTGTCGGCATGTCATTCGCATTAATCTGGAGTCAATTTCATTTCTTGTGAAGAGTTGTTGAAAAATGGGATTAATAAATAATTAGCTATCTTTGAGCTAAAATTACATTAGGTCCATGAAAGTTTTTAGGTGGGTCCCACATGGGGTGTGTTCTATCATAGTGAGGAGATGAAGATATTAAGTTACTCAAAACCATTAAAGAGTGAATTAGAAATTGCCTCCGCTTTTATATGTAAGAAAGCGGTAACTAAAGGTTTAAGCAGTGGAAGAAGCATGTAATCCCATTGAATTAGAACGAAGACTTTTTAAAGGGTATAAATACACCCACCTTGTGATTGGTTTGTAGGGCACCCAGGATTTTATATGGAGGAGGACCACCGCTCATGCTTGGTTCACCACGCGCCCGGCTGTCGCCGACCCGCAAAGCTGAAGTGGTCGGGCCGGGTTCGTGTTCGTGTTCGAACTAAGCAAGCTGACTTTTTTGGCATCCGCTGTCATTTTGCGTAGTTGTTGTTGGGCGATGTATGTTCCACGACGGACTTGGCCCCCATGTTTGTTAAACTACCGCTAAGCTTCATGTTTGTTCGCGAGCGGACCTGCCCGCCCAGCTTATGTGCGAGCAGTCATGACCCTCAAGCTTCATGGCGCCCGAGCGGTCATGACAGTCTATATAAAGACCACACCTTCTCTCATTTGATGTAAAAATACTTCTTATTTCATTCATGATGTTATCATGGTTTAGAGAGATCTGCGATTCTGCCAGCAGTTGATTCGGCTTGGCTAACAAGCGAAGTGCTTTGATTGTTGGAAGTCATTTCATCACGGGAGACAAAAATTGCCCGAAGACTCGAAGCACGGCTGCTGACGATAATTGTCTTAAGGAGATTGTATCAACGAAGACTTGATGCGCAAGCAGGAGTTGACTTTACGGTTTTCACGCAAGCGTGTTAATTGTTCATACCTGCAGATTGTTATATTTTACGATCTGAAACTTCAAACCACCTGAAGATAAGATATAACTTTAGTGGGTTGGAAATTTCTTGAAAGATCAAACAATCTCGATGAAAAGACTGTATTTCTCTCCCTTAGCCCTTTAACCCTTAGGTTTTCTTTTCTTTAGCGTATAATTGATGGAATACAACGATCATTTATAGGGTAGAGAAAAGATCGGTTTCCTTGTGGAAATAGAAGTCCACTTTGCATCAAAGTACTATTAGTTTAGGAAACTAACTTATCTAAAATTGACCGATAGGATTTTATCCATTAATTATTTATTAAGCCTATAACATTAATTTTGATATTTAAATAAATATCATATAATAATATACATGTGGGCCATATAAAATTCCAATATCATCCCACTTTTCCCATATAATATTCTTTTACTTTTATGAATAAAAAACATAATGGGCAAAGATAGGGCTAAAAAACATTTATTTTTGATACATTATAACTAATTCAATAAAACTAAATTAACTATGACAATTTATCCTTCATTATTTTGATATAAAATCTTCTATATATTACATAGAACATGACTTGTAAATGAGAAGTACGAAAAATGTCCACAATAATGTCTTTGTCAAAGACTTTCCTTTTAACATTCATCTGTATGTACTTATATATACCAATTAGATATAAAGAAATTTCATAAGCATATAATTGAGCTCCAGGGTGTTTAATAAACAATCATCATGAGGCTATTATTATAATGTGCCAAAGACTCGTAATTTCCACATGACATTAAATGTGTTAATGACACTCCTTTTTTCATTAAGTGTCAAAAAATAAGTTATACACATAATCAATAAATTTAATACTCTTGTTTCTGAATCATCTCATGTGCAATGGCAAATATTAACCTTATATCCCCAATAACCATAAAACATTTGTTATTGAAAGAGAAGTGAGAACGAAATCTATTATTTTTAGCAACTTGGTCATAAAGTCAACAAATCCAAGTCCTAAAATAATATTTCGTAACCATAATTTATAATTTGTGACATTATATCACAATACATACTTAGATAGTAGATAATTATACTTTTACATAATATTGTTCCTTTGTATAATTATCAATTAATATGAACAAATAAAAAAGATAAATTTTCAACTATCATACGACATAATTGAATTTGAGAGCAAATAGAAAACATAATTCATTAAGGTTCCTCCATTATGATACTTTTAATCTATTCGATATCCCAAAAGTCTTTAAACATATGTTTTATGAGACAATCTAACATTCATGAACTTCATGTGTGATATCTCATCCATAATATTGTCCCATTCAATTCAATATCTAAAAATCCTTTAATATATAATACTTTATGAATAATTAAAAAATTCAGACATTTATGAGATATCATATCAAGATGCTAATATTGCTCCCTTATATATAATTTTAATATATAATTTAGATCTTATTTATACTTATGTAATAAAATAAATTCACTAATAACTATCAAGAAATAATTAAGAATTTTGTCTCCTATTGATCTTTAGATGTATTCACCAAAATAGTGGTGTTTTTAAGTCCAAATAACAGTATGATGTCACAAAGCTTAAGATATCATGAACAAACATTATAATACGTATGCCAATTTCAATTTTAATTTTTATATAACTTTATTGATATCACAAGTTTGTCTCTTAAACTTAATCATAAAAACATTAATTACCCAATCATAAAGATATGAGCTTACTTAATGAAGTTATAAAATTTAATTTGGCTCATATTTTACATTAATTACTAAACAACATGAAACATTATTAAAATTAGAAGTTGAATATTTTATACTAAACTCTAACATGAAAGATTCATATTTGTGGCATTCACTTTCATTTAAGAGTGACTATTTTTATTCATCATGAAACAACAAACAACTTCTTTTTGAAAGTTAAGGTTAAAACAACTTTATCATAATTACTTAATTCACCATATTTCATAGCACTTATTACTCCAATTGATGTAAACATTCTTAATGAATAATATATTTTAAGTTTTAATTATCGCTCATGATGCTTCGATTTGGGTTGTAAACCTCTACTCTTTAAGCTAGTAACACATACTTGCATACTTTAACTAAGTAAAATAAAATTACATCAAAATTATACTTAATATAACATAAACATCAAATGTACAAAGAATTTATTTACCATAACTAACTTCATGCTTATAGTATTATCTATAAGTGTAATTATAGTCATAAATGAGTAAAGCTTAAATCATATCAATTTCAACTTTAAATAATGCATTATAAATCATTAAGGTATTTTGTACGTAAATAGTTTTTATCATATTATAAACAAAATTATTCCTATTAAAATCAATCTTTTAAAATAAAACTTCAGTAAATATGACAAGAATCATACAAAAGAACAAAACTTAACTATAATTTTAATGGTTTTTTCTAAATGAGTTGATTTGATTTCTGCCGATCATATTCCTTTATTTATTTTTATGATCAAATCATCAAGTAATTTTAGAGTTTTCAAAACTTACTTTAAGTAATCTTGAGATTTATCTATAAATTTCTGAATGTGGTACTGAACCATTCGAGTTTTTTCTTTACGACTCCTCGATAGTTTCATAAGAACCATCTTTAATCTGGTTTATTTACATTTTTATAGGCCTAATCATAGATCTCTTTGTAATTCTTCAAGAAAAATGCATTTTCATCAATTAGTCTCATTTCCTTTCAAGTATATATGATCATTAATTCAACCATACTGTACTTATTACTTGAGAAGTCTATAATGAAACAAGATAAAATGAAAATTTATCCACCATTCCCAAGATCTTTAGTCTTGTAGTTCTATCATTTATAAATTCATCGTTTCTAAGATAATCATTAAATTTTGGGATGATACTAGTCAGCCTCTATCAGTGTACTTTATTCGCATAAACTTATTACCATCAACAACCGAGGACAATAATGTAACATAAGATATCATGTCTTTCATGATTAAATTTGATAAACTACAAGTAAAAGCCATAATCATATTCAAACAAATAGTTTAAAAAATGATACATATACCACAACTCTCCTTTGGTAGGTATTGCATTGCATGATAACTTCATGATGATTTTAATACATATTTTTTTAATGCATATTCTTCATTTTTCATGTTAAAATTACACTTGTAATCTTTGGATATACAAATATAGACTAACACAACTATAAGATTTATCTCATCATGTTCATTATTCATACGATGGTTAATTTATCTTTGGGTAAATTATTAAATATCTTATAACTAATGAACTTCAATACACTCGTTCATCAAATACAAATATACATAAGCATCCATAAGGAATGAGTAATTAATAGTATAAGGATATTCCTCAATTTGAAATTCATGAACATTCAAGTTCAATACTTTATTACTCAACGAATCCTTATATTTATATACAAACTTCAAATGTTGCAAATGAACAATATTTTTATGATAATTCAATTCAAATTATAACACTCAAGTCAGTCATCTAGCACTAACAACCTCACATTATATGAATTTCAAAAAATGTTGCAATGAACACATTTACGATTTTAGTTTGAAATTCATTGAACATTCAAGTTTAATACTTTGATGACTAATGGAATCTACATTATATTAATTAAAAAAAAAAAAGTTTCAATGAATAGTATTTTATATATTCCTTATTTTGAAATTCATGGAACATTCAAGTTCAACCACTTTAGTGACTAATGAACTTCAAATTATATGAATTTCAAAGTATTGCAATGAACAATATGTTACACATATTCCTTAATTTGAAATTCATGGAACATTATATACAATTTTATTGAAAAAAAACCATCATATTCTCACAACCATCATAGAATATTTGAGTATATAAAAAATCACATTGTAAGTTTATTTAAATTTTATATGAATAATAAATTCTCAAATTCAGCATAAACCAATTCTGCATCATATTGACAATGATATCCATAATGTATGATTCATAGGCAATTATCTATACCAAGATCTTTAATGAAATTGTTCCTTAATTCATGACAATTCAATCAAATTCTATATAATATATTTATATTTATATACCATGCTAGGCAATCAATTATAATATTATACAATTTGATACACATAAAACTTTAAGGTTCAGTTACTTTGGTGGTTAATGAACCATTCATAAGAGAATTAAATTGTATAATATAAATAATTATGATATTCAAAACATTATTATTCAATCATTTTGATGACTACAAACAAGCATAATATGAATAGAAAAATTCTTGATGACTATATATAATTTGATATTCAAAAACATTACAGTTTGGTCACTTTGGTGACTGCAAACATACATGATATGAACATCAAATTAAACAAAAAATATGTCACATTAAATTTTCACAATATCATTAACAAACATAAGAGATAATTTGTCAAGTTCCTCATAACCTTCATATTGTCATTACTATTACCATAGCATAAGAGTAAATACACTTGAAGTTTATGACCCTAAATTGTATAATAAGTGATTTTTTTAAAAAGGGATCATAATCAATACATAAAGTTATAAAAAATTCAATTTATTCATTCAACAATTGTATGGAAATTAAATACAACTAAATAATTACATAAAATCATTATTCATGTGCACATATATCACATTAATTGTCATTAAATACATGTATATGAAACACGTATCATTGATGCATCACCATTCAAGTTGTAAGACTCATATATATATATATATATATATATATATATATATATATATATATATATATATATATATATAACATCATAAAATCATACTTATGGTCTAATCAAAAGTGATCAATTTAAATTGATTCAAAATTTCATGAAGAAAATCATTCACTTTATATAATATCCACAAAACATACTTATGTACAACATCTTAAACGATAATATCAAACTTTAATTGTTATGTTTTATCACAATAGGTATACATGCTCACCAATAAAATTTGTAAAATAAAATATTTACAAGAAGTATGAATAAATTAAACATATTAAACCCCTTGCAATAAACAATAGTCGTAAGTCATATAATCATTCTATAACATGAATTGCAACTTTACTGACATTCACATCTTTCTGGGTAAAACTTTTAACCTAACAATTAATAAATAAAGATCCGTTTCATTTAGTTTCAATACTTTAAATTATCACAAAAGATTTCAAAAGGAAATAAGATAGATTGCAGCAGAAAAAAGACATCCATAAATTGAATTCTTATTAAAATTTAATTTTATAAGGGAGAAACAAAAATAAACTTTATAGGAAAATCATAAGTTCTAAACCATGCCCTGATACCATTTGTTGGATTTTTTTTCTATTTTTTATATTGCAAATCAATAATCACTTTTTGTTTAAAAACCAACCTAAATAAAACTATTATCAAGGTTCTTTAAGTTATATGGAATAAACCCTAATTCCCATATAACGACAAACCCTAATTATTATATAATAGCTAAGAACCTTAAAATAATATGATTTTCATAATATCAATACAAAGATAAAAGACATACCTTTAATCCGTTGGAGATTCTTGAAGAGATCAAAACAATCTTGGTAAAAAGCTATATTTCTCTCCCTTAACCCTTTAACCCTTAAGTTTTCTTTTCTCTAACGTATAATTGATGAAATATAACGCTTATTTACAAGGTAAAGAGAAGACCGGTTTCCTTGTGGGAATAGAAGTCCACTTTCCATCAAAGTGCTATTAGTTTAGGAAACTAACTTCTCCAAAATTGACCAATAGGACTTTAGCCCATTGTTATTTATTAGCTACAACATTAATTTTGATATTTAAATAAATATCACATAATAATATACAAGTAGGCCACATAAAATTTCATCATTTAATTCTTTTGATTTTGTCATCAACGACCCTAAATAGCAAATAATAGTAAAAGGTCATAACAAAGGGAAGCTTTTTGCTTTTGAAGATAAGAGACAAACTTACTTTTGCTATCAAAGCTACGACTCATTACTTTTAGAAATTTGGCATACTTATTTAATCTTAATTATGCCTTTTTAAAGAGTTTAGAAAATAATAAAATTATAATTAAATGTTTCAAATTGGATAACTAAGGACATTCCTTCTAGCTAAATCAAGTATTATAGTTTTCTCTTAAAAAAATTCATGTGATTTATAAGAGATTATTATGGAAATGATCTTTCAAAGAATTTCTATTTCTCTCTAATTGCGTAAAGAATTGTACATATCTTTTTTAGCTATAAACTAATCAATTTATACTACTGTTGATCCCACATGCTCCTCTGTTGGTTGCGATATTTATGGTGATGGACTGTTATTGCGGGGCGTAATCGCGTGGTGGAAGCGTGTGGGCTAGTTGGTTTCGGTCACCGGTTTGGTGCACGACATGCTTGGCGAGGCGATATTGATGAGTAGTGTGGACCTTAATGCCTCATTGAGTGCCGACGTGTGAGTGACAAGTGTAGGGCTCAATGCCCAAGACTCAGACTCCCTGACTAGAGCTTCTCATGTGCGACGCATGTAGGATTAGACTTATCCCATTCTAGACACCTCTTACTTTTATACATACCAGTTTTTTTAGATGGTATATATATATATACATCAACATTTGTTGCTCAGACCATATATTGTACTTTATTAGCCATCAAGACAAATAATTCTTTTTGTATATTTCTTTATTGTTTAAATATATTAGGATTCAAAGTCAAAATATTTGCAAAGAGACATGGATGGGATAAAGTTGTTTTTACATCTAGCTTATATTAGTCCTGGCTAAAAAAAAAATTTATAATTTTCACTTAAGAAAAAAAGAAAAAAGATTTTTCTCATTTTTACAATATTTACTTATTATTACTTTATTTGCATTCTTGAAAAGAAATATACTTAGATCTTCATATTTCGCTTACATGTGAATAAAAAGATTCAAAAAAAAAAAAAAAAAAAAAAGATGTGACTTTGTTATTGTTTATTGATGACTTTGAATTAATAAGAGAAGGGGTCCTCTCCATTTTTCAACTCTTGTTAGGTCTATCCAATTGCAACCATTTTTGGTCATTTAAAATGGGCCCCACAAAATAGTAGATATTTTGTGAAGGGTGTCCATTGGTTTACATGGGCCGGGCCCAAACGTTGCGGATCCAACCATGGGTATATACAAGCCTCTCTTAAAAATTCTCTCTGGTCTTAAGCCCAAGACGTGGCCTTAGGGGATCCACAAATTTAACTACTTATTATACTAGGCTTTAAGTTTAAACAATTTGGGTGTGGGTAAATACTAAATATCAAAATTCTTTTTTTTTTTTTTAACTCTTATGATTATTTTATTAAGTCTGATAATTTATCTGTCAAGATTTCCATGGTGGAGAGAATATAAGAGAAAAGGCTATGTTCTGTTTCTAAGAAATACTGAAAAGAAAATTAAGATTTTTTTTTATATTTAGTGTTACTATAAAAATATTAAAATAAATTTAGATATAAATAAAACTAGTTAGAAAAGTATATATTTTAAATCATTTAATCCTTATATTATCGAGAAAAATAAATTAAATTAGTTTGCAAAAGTATGTAAAATTAATTTATAAACTCAAATTATTTTTTATTTTTACTCCCAGTTTCTTTAAAAAAATTAATTAATTGATTATAATTTATTTACTTTATTTCTTTATTTTTTCATATTTTCCCTCAAAAATTTGAGAATCAAAATAATCTTGGAGAACCAAAGGAAAAGGAAAAAGAAAAATGAGTAGGAAACTTTCTCAATTTACACCCTAATCAACCTCACCAAACAAAAATGTATAAATAATTAGATAGAGACACTATGCATGTCCAAAGTGACAATATATGAATTGCCTTTTCAAAATAATAAAAAAAAGGAAAAAAAAGTGGAGGAAAGGGAATCAAATATTTGAAAGCAAAAATAATCTTGGAGACCAAAGAAGGGAAAGGAAAAAGAAAGAAAAGAAAAATGAGTAAGAAACTTTCTCAATTTACACCCTAATCAACCTCACCATACAAAAATGTATAAATAATTAGATAGAGATACTATGCATGTCCAAAGTGACAATATATGAATTGCCTTTTTCAAAATAATAAAAAAAGGAAAAAAAAAAGTGGAAGAAAGGGAGAAATCAAATATTTGAAAACCAAAAAAATCTTGGAGACCCAAGGAAAAGGAAAGAAAGAAAAATAGAGTAAGAAGAAACTTTCTCAATTTACACCTAATCAACCTCACCATAAAAAAAAAGTATAAATAATTAGATAGAGACACTATGCATGTGTGTCAAAGTGACAATATATGAATTACTTTTTCAAAATAATAAAAAAAGGAAAAAAGTGGAGGAAGGGAGAAATCAAGTATGTTGTGAAAACCAAAAATCTTTGGAAACCCAAAGGAAAAGGAAAAGAAAATGGTAAGAAACTTTTTCTCAATTTACACCTAATCAACCTCGATATAAAAATGTATAAATAATTAGATAGAGACACTGGCATATCCAACGCGTGACAATATGAATAGCACTTTCAAAATAATAAAAGAAAAGAAAAAAAAAAAAAAGAGGAGGAAAAGGAGAAGGTTTGGAAGCTTTTTGCATCTTCTAGCACACACCTTATTAAGGAAACATTTTTGGCCTACGGGGAAACCACTCACTCAACCCAAAGCAAAGTTGAAAGTTATAATTGGGGCTTCTTCATATTCTATATCATTGACACTTTATAAATTTTAATCATTAAAATTTGTTTAAATGTTATATATTTTATAAACTATTTAATTTTTATATAAATAAAATTTGAAATAGCATATAAACCGATTTATTGAATTACAATTTATTTTTAATGTTTTTCGTCTTATTTTCTTTTTTATTTTTCTCATATTTCCTAGCATTCAAACATAGCGTTAAAATGATCACGGAAAATCTTAGCATGAAGCTAATTTAATATATCAAAAATATACATTTTTCGGAGTAATATATATACTTTTTATGATTTTCTTGACAATCAAAGTTCAAAAGGTGGAAAATATGAAAAATATGATTTCAACAAAACAAAAAGTGGAAAATATTCTCCAACTCAAAAAAACATGGCCGACAAAAGAAATACCCATCCTGCGAAAATTTTAAGTGGTAGACCCACTAACCTCCAAATTCATCGATGAAGATGGTCTATTTCATTTAATGATTTTTATATATATTTCTTTTTAAAAATATTTTCAAAATAATAATAATAATCTATCATCTCATTTTTTAAATTTTGGAAATTTGCTTTACAAGTTAAATATTTATATATATATTATCAAGGTTTCATTGGCATAATTAAAAAAAGAAGACCATTAGACAAGAAAGGAATTAAGATGGAAGATGATGAGTCCTGAGTCATGACCACATCTGATGACCATATTCATTATTGAAGTCATCTGCCAAATTTAATTATTATCCAATCGTTCACCTTCTCCAATGACATTATAATATTTTTCAAGAGCCAAACTCAATCCTATACTGATTCCAATATATATTTATTAAATAATATTAAATCTTTCTTCATTGCAAATTCCTAAGATCCTTCATTGCATCCTCCCCTTTTCCCTAATCCCATTCTGATTTCAGCTTTTCCAATTTACCCAAAAACAAGGCAGGTGAGATGAGGTTGAACAAATGGTTTCAAAAAAATAGCAAAAAGTAAAATAAAATAAATAAAAATAAAAAGCTGGTCTGTTTGCATGACACTTACGTGTACTAAAAAAATATGTGGTATGGATTTAACAAAGGTGATAGTGACACATACCACAGCTGGAGAATTATTAATGAAAGTGAAGGTGAAGTATACCCACTTGTTCTAAGCTTCAAAAAAAGTGGAATTAATTAATTGTGGTGACAAAAACATCCTTAAAAAAATGTTTTTATGATTGTAAGAATACCCTTTTTTGGATGTGACATGGCCAATGCCTAATTGGGAACTATACAAAATGTCATCACCAGGGGCGGAGCTAGGATTATTTAGGGAAGGCATATACTGAGTAATATAAAGTTGACAAAAATTAATAAATGAGCTTTGTAATTCAATGGTCTAGAGTTGTTAGATTTTTTGAGGACATAAGTTTGATTTTATAGGTTTGAATCTAGAAAAAAAAAAAAGAGGGCAATTGAGTTGGCACTCGTGAGCCTATGCTGGCTCCACCCTAGTCATCAACTTAATGTGATCGTTGTGTATAAACGTACGCATGCAAAATGACATATCCTCCACTAGATGCATCCCACTTACAAGAAAGAAAGAAAGAAACAAAAAACATATCAAAGGGGACACACTCACATTCCACATTCTTGGGTTTCTCTTAGCTTGTGGACATGGAAACTCTTTTTAGTCTTTTAGGCATATATATGACCAATGACCATTTTTGTTTTTTGTCAAAGAAGGAATAGGGAATTGAGATGATGATTGTATTAGAGTATATTTAGGGTTTCTTTTTATTGGCCTTATGCTGTACCTTTTGTCATATTGAATTGTATATATATATATATCTATAAGCTACTCTCAAATAATATAAAAGTATCTTTTCATAATATGGTATCGGAAGCATCGAAAACATGAAAAAAAAAAAAAAAAAAAAAAAAAGCTCTAACCTGAACCTTACTTGTTGCCGCCGCCCATCATGATTCAATAACCCTACCTATGTCGTTTCAATAACCGACGAGTCTTCTTACACCATTGTTGTTGTGCCTACTTGTGTGGTCAGATGATCGTGAGCGAAATTAATAAATCAAATTTAATTGTTATAATGTCAATGCTTAACATAATTAAAACTTCCTTGTGCGAATGTTCGACTGGCGACTTTAATTTATGTCTTTCCACTTCGGGTATGATTTACTTGGCTTCATCGGCGACCAGTTTGTGTCCTCCAACCTTGATAACGCTTTGTCCGAATCTTGCATCTCTCTCGGGAATACGGACACATTCTCTGGCTTCGACAAGACCAATTGATTCTCAATCAGCTATTGGGTCCATATACGTACTCTAGTGCGGTTATCTCTATACCACATCTCATGCATGGACTACCCTCGAAAAATGTCTCTCCTTCGTCTTGATTGGATTATAACCTGCCAAAATGCTACCGAGTCCTTAGCAAGGTGATGCGAGCTTACACAAAAGCTTGATAGAATTTGTCTTGTTATGGAAAATTCATATTCGGGAGGTTTTTTGAAATCTTGGAACACAGGCTATATTTCTATATCCAAGGCGTATTTTGAGTCTTTGTTACTATTATTTTGATTTAAGGTTATTTTATAATAGAAAGATTTGTTCTCCAAGTCCAAGCAGTAGTTTTTCTTTATTTAATTTCGAAGAAAGTTTCCCATGCACGCTGGTCGGAATAGGAGATGCTATTTATTTTTAGAAAAGATTTGCTTAGGAGTTCTTTATTTAATTTTAGAAAGTTTGTTTTCCAAGTCAAAGTAGGGAATTTCTTTATTTGGTTAGAAAGTATGGAGCTATATATACCCCTGTAATGTAGTCTTTTTTGACAATCGGAGTTCAGGATTTAATAATATTGTACCCGGATTTATATTTTTTAAGTTCTTTCTTGTTCTCTTATCTCTGAGTGGGTGTCTTCTTATCAGCCAGGGTGGATTCCTTGGTGCTTGAGTATATCTCTTGTTCTGTCTCTTTGGTTGGATTCACTTGAGTGGCGGGTTCGTAGGCTTTAACCCCATCTCTTGAAATTTGATTCCTTGAGTTGTGAAGTGAGTTTCTATCCTTCTATTACCTCTACTCGTCTCATCATCTTCTCTTTCAACTTTCCATAACCAAATTTTCAGCCTTAACCCAAAACTTTCCAAATGTAGTTCCATACTTCTAAAACCTTTCCAAATACTTTGTTTCATCCTAGAAACCATAGAAACCATCTTCCATAACCTTAGAGAAACCCTAAATTCGTGCATAGCCCTAGCCTACCTTAGAAAAACTCAAAAATCGCAAACTAGCTTAAAACAAGGTCGTTTTGCATCAAATCAAATCCGAACCTTTCCAAACCTAAAATCCTTCATTCTAAACCTTAATTCCATCACAAATAAACCTCAAATAAGTCATATAACCTTTGAGACCAGACTTATCCCTTACCCATCAAAGTTCTACCCCATCACCCTAACTTACCAAAACCATTAGATCATCCATCACGGTCCCGACCCAGCATCTGGTAGTGAAATATTGCAGAGTACATGCGAAGATGTCAACCTGATATTGACTCTTTGCTGCATGGATATGCCGGGTGATTTTGATGAAACTCTCTGATAGGTGACCAGCGACCTTGGCTCGACACACTTTCGAACATATCTCATGCCACACAAAACTCGGACATGTAACCCGATTACTTTTGAGGAGATTGTTTTGTTTATATAGTGAGAATTTACAAAACGAAATATATATGGTTTCTTAGCCGGCCGGCACCACGCCTCCACTCCGGCCCGCGCGCGGTTACTTAGCTGCGGCCCCTTCCGTCACATCGTTGGTCGAACAACCGTGGGGGACGACACCATGGCTAATCTTAACAGTCTTGGCCTCTACTTGACAACACCCCCACCCCCCATGTTACGGCTTGACTCTTCTTCCATTGTCACTTGGCATCCGGGGACCTCCACGACCCAACTGGGTGCATGGTGCTCTACCTCGATGAGTTGCCAGCTTTGTGGTATAGCCCGGCACTTTGCTCGGTAGTGTGGTTATCTATCCACCTTGGCACTTGTCACTCTTTCACCTACCCCTGCCCAAGCTCCGTGCTCGACCTTCACTGCACCTTATGCCCACACTGTAGTCCATTACTCAAACCCTGATAATTCTTCGGATTGGGTCATTGATTCAAGCGCCTCTCACCATGTGACTACAGATCTTGCTACCTTGGCCCTTCATGAGTCGTACACCGCCTTTGACCGTGCTCTTATTGGTGATGGTACAAGTTTATCTATAGCTAACATTGGCTCCTTCACCCTTACCTCTCTTCCTACCCCTTTACTATTTACCAATGTGTTACATGTGCCTGCAATGTCTAAAAACCTCATTTCGGTCTTTTCCCTTTATGTCAATAATCCTATTAATGTCCTATTTTTTTACTCTTTCTTTTGATGAAGGATGTTGTCTGCGGGGGCCACTCTGGATTCCGCAGACAATGTAGAGGCCGGTGTCTATTATTAAGGCGAAGTCGAGTCCTTTTTCCGATCTTTCGCCATAACATATTTCTTTAGTTCGGTCATTGTTTTCCACTATCTCCATGTGGCATAGTCTTCTAGGTCATCCGTCTTTACATATTTTTCGTAAATTTCTTAGTGTTCTGAATATTTCACTTTCAGAGCCATTTATGCTCCTTT
>JAEQBH010008006.1:0-72134 GCA_016808115.1 Tetrastigma voinierianum | reverse complement strand
AACTAGGGTTTTTCTGGAAATTTGATAAATTAGTAAATTGTGAAATGTAAATTGAAAGTGTGAGCATATGATTTAATATTATGTGCTAAAATGCAGGAAAAATTGATCGAACCCAGGAAATAACCCAGTGAAAAGGGCCGTCATGGAAATTTGTAAAGTAGGGGACCTAAATTGATTGTTATAAAGAATAAATGTCTAGAGTGAATTTACTTGATAAATGAATGGCAAGTGGAATAATAGGAGACTTAAATGAAAAATGGGTTAAAGGCCCAAAACAAGGCCTTATGGAAATAAGGTGAAGACCAAAAGGAGAAAATGAGAAATGAGAATGGGTGAAGGCCAAACATGGCGCCCCACACTTCAAGTGGATTTTAAAGACCAAAAGTGGTCTTTGGGAGCTCATTTGTTGAGACGAAACCCATTTTGAGAGAATGGGAGAGAAAAGGGGAGAAAGGTTGGGTTTGCAAGAAG
Source organism: Tetrastigma voinierianum (assembly GCA_016808115.1). NCBI lineage: Eukaryota > Viridiplantae > Streptophyta > Magnoliopsida > Vitales > Vitaceae > Tetrastigma > Tetrastigma voinierianum. The sequence continues at coordinate 71,663 of JAEQBH010008006.1, read as the reverse complement.
GAGTGGTTTGGATTCAGGTTTGCTTCCCTATTGCTTCCTCTAGGGATTAAGTAACCTACAGAGGGAAATTTGAAGAGATAAGGTAAGAAAAATCAAACCACAACTTCCTCTCTTATGTTCTTGATTTGAGGAAAAAATACAGCAGGAAAAAGGGTTTTCAAATGATTCTAAAACACCTTTAGAGTTATTTGGGTGAGATTATGACAGTTTTATTCTGGATAATTGAAGAAGGTTTGTGGAATAAAAATGGGTGAAAATACCAAAATATCCAACATTTCCTAGCAGCTTGAAGTAAAGTAATCTTAGAGTACCCTCAAGCGAGTCTACGTTACCAGTGCTAGTGAGAGCTGATGCAGGGTACCCACGTGCTAGTGAGGAGTGATGGTGCCAGTCAAAGTGTTTCTGAGTACCCTTGCCCTACTACCAACCTTAAATTGGCATATTTTGCAGATTGAATCCAGTATTCGTATGCACGATTGTTTAGAAACCACTGAAATGATTAATGGGGGTTTAAATAAGGGGATAAAACTAAATTAGAAAAGCGTCGAGTACCTCGCTAGCCTCGGCGAGGATTCTCGTCTTTGGCTTGGACTTGATGTCTTAACCCAAGAGCCGTTAACAAAGATAAATTGTCATTCATTGAAAAATATGATAATTGTTTATCCACTAAGAGTGGCGTGATTATTATTGACTAGGACGAACGTGTCCTTTGTAGCTTTGAATCGAGATCGAGAGAAGGAAACTAGATGTCAAATGAAACTTAGGTTTGTTCTCGACTCTTTCTTATTTCAGCTCTATTTGGTAGTTTACCAAGTAACTATGAAATAATTGCATGAATGAGTATATGAAATGAGTACATGGTGGTATAACAAGAGTAGATACGTGAATGAGTATATGAAATAAGTACATAGATTAAGTATATCTTTGAAGGAATATCTGAAAGTGAATATGGAATTGAAATGTGATATTTGAAAACTGAATGAATTGAATGATATATCGAATGAACGCGTGGGGATACGCGTCGGCATCCGTCCGCGAAGGTACCCGAAATTGTCGATGTCAGCCCAGGCGGGATGCCGCCGTCGGCATCCGTCGTGATGGCGATATGGCATTTAAGTGATACCACGTGGGGTGCGCAAAAGCGACGTCCCGAATCATGATGGGAGACGAATTGTTAAATGTATAGGCACATTGCCGGGCGATAATACAGAACCAAGTTCATCAAAGCGAATCGTCGAGAAATGTGATTTGAATCGATCAAAAGTGAAATAACAGCGTTAGTGATGTAAATGAATTTATCTGCCATGAAATCTCATAAGTGAATTGTGAATTGAATTGATGCATTGAAATTTCATGTTTGATATAATAAATGATTTATAAGAAAGCATCTGTAATGATTGTAGGACCCTTTCCGTGACAGTTTAGCTTATCAGGCGAGTAAGGGATACCACAGTATACTCAATCACTCAATCATATATTTCTTGAGCGATTTTAAAATTGAGCAAGCCCATAAACATTTACATTTAACAAATATTATAATGACAATTCAAGCCTTTTCAATGATTTCAAAATAGATATTAGATTATAAATATTTTGCAAAATATCAAAGTTCAAAACATGAATGAATCACATGTGGACATACTCTGAAAATTTCCTTTGCTGACTCATGCTCATGATAGTGGGTCGCTTCGATCGCTATCTATCACTTGGTACTGCGCATTGGTAAAACAATAAACTAGCATTTCATGCTTAGTGGTTCTATCAAATTCATTCTTCGATTTCGATTTAAATCAAATCATGTAATTAACAACCCAAAAACTTTCAAACCTTTATGGATGATCAGTATAAATACAATACATACACTTGTTTTATATACAATCAGTTATAGTTCATTGATCATCCCAAAAATACACTCATATTCTAATATTCCTGATCGTCAATTCAATTATGCTCACAAATTCAAATTAGTTCTGCTCAAATCAGGTGGTTATGCCGCATGAATTTAACCTTTGTCTTCGATATACGGGATATCGAGTCATTGGCACGGTCGGCTGCGGCCCGATATAAGCGGTTTATAACCGCGGTACGGTCCATTTTGGGGCTGCGTGATTATAAAAAAATTCAATTGATGAACACTCATAGGTACAATCCCATTGGAAATCTTGATCGGGTGACACACATCAATACAATCGTTAGCGATCTGCTATTTTGACCCCTATTGAGTATATGAATCTATCAATAATCTGAACTAAGCGATTAACATTCTATTAAGAGCGTTCAAATCCTTTATAGCAAAATACGATATAATATATACGTTTGTATAAATGATTCACTTTCAATAGTCATGCAATTTTTCATATGCAAACATTTGTCCAATTTCTTGAAATCATTTAAAACAATTCCAATATGCTTTTCTTTTGTGCATTTAGAACAAGCATTTCAAATATTTAAACGAGAATAGGAAAAAATGAACAAACATCCAAAGCTTTGCACTTTGATCCCAAATCTGGAATCTCAATCTTAGTTTGGCACCTCCATAAATACATTTTATTCCAAAACCATTAAAGAATAAAATTATTCATGCGTATAGTGGTTTTAGTTGGATCAGTGTTTTGAGTTTAATTTGAGTTCAATTTCAAAAAACTATATAGATGGATTCTTGACTCAATGATATTTCCATAGAGTCTAGAACACACAAAAGTTCGGACGAAGAAGTTATGACCTTCCCGAGGTGGGAGTGTGATCAGAAAAAACCTGTAAGTGACACGCGCTTGGCCGAGCTGACCTGAACTGGCCAAGCTCATCTGATCTGTTTGAGCTCACCTATTGTCCTTTTCAGACATATGAATGGCTTCTTGACTCAATGAGCTTTCCATATAGTCAAAGAACACCCAAAACGGAGTTCGAGGACCCAGGGAAGTTATGACTAGCCAGAGTTGGAGGTCTAATAGTCGACCAGTAGGTGACCTGAACTGTGACTGAACGACATCTGAAGCTCTTAATCTCATCCCATGGGCACGTCAATGGATTCTTGACTCAATGGGCTTTCCGCAGGTCAAGAATACCAAAGCAGTCGGGCGAAGTTATGACCTTAAAATTTTGAGAATCACACGTAGTCAAACCCGATCGAAAGCTGACTGACTTGGCGTGACTGACTGTGAGACGGCGACCTAGCGAGGTGCGGTGGTCACTGGCGGGTGCACCCAGCTGAGGAGTCCTTTGGGCCGAGGTGCATTGGATGAGATTACCTTTGGGCCAGTGTCTTGGTCGAGGTGCGTGCTTTGGACCAGTGCAACTGCGAGAAAAAAAAAATGGCCATAACTTAGGCTACAAAGGTCCGAATTGAGAAATTCAAAAGCCTAACATCAAGTTCATTGATTTGGATACAATTTACTAGAAGGACTCACTACTTAATTCCCTTTATTTCTTACCCAAAAATCAGATCTAAAATTAAAACTGTGTGCACTACCACAAGTATGGCAGCTTCCCATAGTTTAAAAATACAACAAACATTTCCCCTAAGGGCAGATAACCACCACACACACCCTTAGGTAGAAAATAACCAAAGTAAGAGAATGTACTCTCTGAGTTTATAAAAACTCAGCTAATCTCTACCTGCCTCTTCTAATCATAGAGATTTTCCTTGACTTATATCCGTCAGTGATCCATGCGATATATGATACCTGCAAATGGTCCATATTCTCATATCTTATTCTGGGTCTGCTTTCTCAGCATAATGCCGCCGCCTCTGCGTTTGCTGTCACCTTTGCTGGTTCTGTTTGCTGTTCACGTTCTATATTCTGCGCGCTGTTTGGCTGCGGCGTTCAGATTCGGCGCGCCTCTACGCGCGGGCGCTGCGCTTTGCCGCGCTATTCCAACCTAAAGCTGCCTCTCGCCACAAACGCCTCTCGCCTTCGGTAATTTTAGTTATTAATAGCATGAGTATATGTTGATATATATATATAGGCATGGTTTAATGTCAAATGCATGCCAAGTTAAACTGAATATTGGAATAGAACTGTATAGAACCACTGAGCATAAAAATGCTTAGCGTGTGGTTTTTATCTATGTGCAGGTTTCGAGTAGATAGGAAGGAAGACAAGATCGTGAAGCGCAGAGTCATAAAGCAAGTTGCGGCGTATAAGTACATACCCCGCCATGCATATCATTTCCTTTTTGAACATGGAATATTTTTGGAACAAATAGTTGAACTCTAAAGAAATGTTTTGTTTTGTATATCATTTTGAAAGGGCATAGAATGCCTTCACTATAATTGCATTTGATGAAATGTAAATGTTTGTGGGCCTACCATTTGAGAATGCTTATGAATCAAAGACCTAAGAGAAATAACAAAGAAAATGTTTTGATAAGATAATTAGAAAATGTAAGATCGTAGGGCTCAGTTCAGTTAAACCCGCCAGCGAATTGGCCAGGGTTCGGGTAAGCGACCTTTTGAAAAAGCGTAATAAAATGTAAATAAAAGGAATTAAATGGCGTCGAGGTTTGATTCGGACCCATTTGTAGACCCTCAATTTTGCCCATCGACCTTGCATTTTTATCTTATGGGTGTCACACTCACCCATCGTTCTCATATAACACCATTAGGGCCCACTTTTGGAAGCAATATGTCTCTAAGCCTCGGGTAGGCTTGTATGTAGTCCGTTGAGTGCGTATGTAGTTCACTTTAGAGGTCATCACATGGCTTATTTTTTAGTTATTGGCATCATGCTATAGGAAGCAAGTGGGGCCCTCGATGTTTAAGCTGATCAAAGTTTATTAGAGGTATGTCAAATTGAGCACTTGAACTTGTTTGATCATTATCTCCCTTGTCCGAACTTCGGGGTGTTCAACTGTTTGTTTTTGGATTCCTTATTCGCTAAGGAGGTTTTAAAAATTCATAATTTTTCAACCAGTTTGATATGTCGGTTTGGCCCAGTTCATCGAGGAGCAATACATTGTCCTGACACAATTTTTTTGGATGATTTTGGTGAGCACTCCTCCTTGTTTCGATCATATCTCCCTCATCCGGACTTGGAATGGTGCACCGTTTTTTTTGTTGCTCTCATTATTCTTCAGGGAACATTCTATCAAAATTTCATAATTTTCCTCAACCGGATGGACTAGTTGGCATCTAGTTCAACCGGTTAATCAGCGACTTGTGGGCCGGTATTTTTGTGATTTTAGACCCAAATCCTATGGTCCGGGCCCATAAGCTCCGGCTCGACCATAGGCAATGTGTGGGTCCATTTTGAATATATAGCTTAAGTTACATGCAGCCCACCATGAATCCATATGGATACTTAATTGATGAAGCAAGGCGAAAACTTAAGATTTTTAGCTTGCATGGAATGAGAGGTTAATGGGGAAGAATTTGTTTAGAAAGGCCGATTGGGCTCTTTTCAAAGCTTGAAGGTGGAAAACACCAGGTAGGCTTAGAAGTGAGGTGGGGAATCGGTACAAAAAGGGAGATAAGGTCGAAATGGAAGGGACGCTTTTGCGGGACATTTTAGGGCTCGAAGCGGCTCGTTCTTGATTCCGCTTAGATGCTTGGATTTGTTTCTTTTACGCGTTTTGTGGAAGAGGTAAGAAATAAACCACAATCTCCACTCTATTCTTTGGAACATTCTACAGTCAAATTTGAGGTTTCTCGCCAACCATTTGGCCAGATTTTCCTTCATCGTGGCCAGGTTCAACGGTTACGCTGGCGTTTGCGTAGTTTGGTTGGTTTTGGTTGGTTCTCACTCATCAGGGCTGAGAATCGATCAGTTTGTTTTTGTTAGATTTCGACTCTTACGTAAAAGTTACGGAAAATTTTGAGAGGCTGCCGGCGATATGGGTGGTTTGAGACCAGTCCCGGTCGATTCGATTTAAGTTAGGTTTGCAGGAAAGGCAGTTTGCGTAATTTGGTTTATTTTGGTTGGTTCTCACTCATCCGAGCTGAGAATCGATCACCGTTTGTTTTGTTAGATTTCTAACTCTTTTATAAAAGTTCTGGAAAATTTTGAGAGTCTTTCTCAACCATCTAGACTGGTTGGGAAACCAAACCCGCCGGTTCATTTAGGTTAGGTTTTCCGGAACGGCAGTTTAGGTACTTTGCTTTGTTTTTGATATTTAATTTTGAGAACAGTATGCTCCAAATGTGCGACTAACCTCTTATCTGGTAGCGACAGACCAGGTATGTGCTCTACAATGTTGGAGTAATGAATTTTACATAGATGCTTTATGTTTAGATTGTCATCCTGCATGCTTGCTATGTTTGTTGGTTAACTTTGTGATGTAAGCGCGTGGCGGGGACCGCAGTGCCAGCGCCATTTGCCCTTTTGGTTGAGTGTTTTTTAAGCATCTTTAGATACGATTAGAGTTGGTATGATTTAAAGTTGTATGTTTAGCGATGGGGGGCCCAAATACGATCACAGCGACCGTATGCTCTACAGCACTTGATTCACTAGTAGAGACCGAGATTAGGGCCTGGAGGGGTGCTACCTCATGGGGTGCCTTCAGATGGGTAATCCCCAACCACTCGGACCAGTCAGTTTCGCGGACCGGCTTTCATCACTGGAGTCATTGGGGTTTTGTTCTTGTGGTTTCCCACTTTATAAAATAAAAATAAAAGTAGTGGCGAAGTCAACAAACCATTTCCTCCTTGAGACGGATTTTCCAAAACTAGAAAGTAAACACATTTTTTACATTTTCCTTTCGTTTAAAAAGCGGTCGCGTAGGCGAGTGGATCGGGTAAGTCCCTAAATTAAGCGGCTCACTGAGGATCGAACCCAGGAATCTGGTTTCATAAGAGGATCAAATTTGAACTTGAATGGGGTTTATTGGAGCACATGGTTCTCTGATCGGTAAGCTCTTAGGCTACATAGATAATTGATGATCATACACTTGGTGGTTTGGCCTGTCTGTGATTTGTTTATGTGTGTGTTCACCTTTTGGATTATAGCATGCTTTCTCATTATTGATCGGTATCTAGATATAACATTTGGGATTAGGCTTAGAGGATCAGAATGTGTGTAGATTTTGTGATAGGCTTGCTCTTTGTGCATGATTATTTGTTGCATGGTATCTTCCCATATTTGCTTACGTTTGTGTTTGTAGAGACACGGTTGTATCCCCTTGTTTTGAATCACTAGTCATGATGGGATTATTCCTCATTGATTGCCAGTTATTGAGAGTCCATTCTGTTGTTTCTTGGTGACAATAGGGGAGTTTTGAATAGATCATATGATACTATCAGTCTTTGGGGCTGGCCTGTGAGTGCGGATATAAAACAGTGAGGAACTGTATAATACGAGCTTCGTTTCATGGATACTTAGTGGCCGGTGTGTCCTTGGGATTGTTGATTGATTATTGATTAGGATCTCGGGTTGTGTATCCTTGGTGATGCCTGCCTTTTTAGGACTTGCCTCTTTCCCTTTGTTAGCTTAAAATTTATCTTACCCCTAGGTATTACCATGTCGAATCTCGCTCACGCATGTAGACCATTTATCATATTAGATGTTAACATCACATGTCGACTCGATCGCGGGGATTTGTTTGTGGGATTGCATCTTTGGATTGATTTAGGATTGATAGTCTGGTGACGTGCCCTCTTTACTTCTTCGGGATTATTGATTAAGGCGACACGGGTTCTCGAGCTTGGATTCGGATCGGTAGACTTGTCCAGAGATTCAGATCCACCGGTCGATTAAACAGGACATCAAATCATAGAGATATGGACTCTCGATGCGCCTCTTGTCGATCCATTGCGTGGAATTCTGATACCATGGCATCTCTTGAGGATGCTATATTGGGGCTTGGGTGGGGAGGATTGATGGGCATCGGGCTGACCATTGTCAATTTGGGGAGCACCCGCATGACTCTACACCTCGCACAACCACCATCTGGACCCCCTTTGTCCCGACGGGATTACCACGATTCCACCTCATTTACCGCCCATTATGGATGCTATACGACGAGACTACTCTGATTCCACCTCCTGCCCTGCTAGTTTCAATCCCGGCCATGATTGGAGCTTTTGTTCTACATGGTCGATTTGGGACCATGCCACGTGTTATGACCACCCAGTGTATTGGCCTCGGGCCGTATGATAGGATTGGCGGGGATCAGTCTCTGCATGTTTAAGTGGAATTATAGGTTGGGGCGGATATGATGACACTTCCGATGTGACCTTGCGGTTGGAGTTCCATGCGGACATTAGGAGTACGCTGGGATAGGAATTACCCCGTATTCACGCGAGTTATCTGTTATGCGCGAACGCCAGATGGATGAGGCCACGAGATGAAGTTATGCTTTTCCTCACATCCTTTGGCCCGGTGCCTTCGGCGTTGGTTGCATCATTAGACCCGCCAGGCGTAGGACATGGGGTGATTTCGGACAAGAGTTTATCGCGGTGTTCTTTTATCACGCCAATGGGCGTATCGGAGAGTTAGAGGCCCACTCGGGCGAGGCCGGATAGTCGGTCACATCATTTTTACTCTCGATGGAGGGAGAAGATAGCCGCAGTTATAGATAGACCCTCGGAATGCGATCGATTGACATGATTATGCGGTCTTGACTCCGCTTTGCTGATCCTCATGGGTTTTTCCACGAGCTGGACTTTGGATCATTGGTTCCGAGGCCTCTATGGCATTGAGGAGGCATATCTAGAAGGATTATGTTGAGACTCTTCTCCTTCAGACTCAAAGGGGAAGAAGCTAGGGTCGGGACCCAGACCATCGGATGTTGGTGCCATTGGCATGAGTTACAGATTACAGTCACCCTCCGTTTAAAGGCGGGTTTTTCGAGACACTCCGCACTAGATGATAGGGCGAGTTAGTACGGACCGGCTACTCCTTTCGGGCCGGTTGTGCCTGCTCCACCATCGACCCACCCTGACGGTATATGCTACACGGGGCACCTCGAGAGGCCACTTTGTACGGTACCATCGGTATAGGCACCGCCTCCAGCGAGGGCCGGCTAGGCGGTTTACGGCTCGGGATGCCAGCGAGCCGAGCATTTCAAGATTGGTTGAAGAGGTTTGATTATTCCACTACCGCCGAGACCGCCCTCTGGCTGCTTTTGGTCGGGCGGATCTTAGTGTGGCCGCCCATCATCAAGAAATTGGTCATGATCTGATTGATTGTCTTTTGCAGACGCGTTATTCGAGACTTGATTGATCAAGGTTTGGTTGATTTAGGGCGTCTATCGTGACTACAGGACCGCTACCCACTCATGACGCTGAGGCTATACCTCCACCGTGTACATTTTGATTAGTATTCGAGGAGATGAGATATTCATGATCGGATGGGATGGAGGGCTCATGGCGTCGGTTGTATGCAAACTCAGATTTTGAATGTATACACCGAGTCGATGGTCTCCCGAGCCATTTGGGTCAGTTCGGATAGTGTTCCCCGGCCAGACATCCAATATCGCGGTATACTTACGACAATATTCCTCCCGTGTACCTTTCATTACGTTCTCGGAGGTATGGGGCTAGTACATAGAGATGTCGATTATTCACAGTGGGAGGGTGCTTCTGGCCCCACACCGTTGATAGACCTTTTCTTGTGATGCTAGAGATGAGATTCGGAGGAGAGATGATGAAATTTTCACGCTAGGCTGCGTAGCGCTCGAACGCATTTCCATTTGGAGCTTATTGGCCTCATCATTTTACATAGAGATCGTTGATCGGGCTCTTGCCTATTGGAGTTGACACTACTACCACCCCGAGACTGATCCACTTTCTAACAGTGGATAGGGCTACATGCATAACATTTTCTGACAATGATTTACCACCTGAGGGATTAAGCCATGTTAGTCCCTTATTCATTGATATTTGTATTGGTCGAAGGTGCCATCAGTCTTGGACAACGGCTCCGCCCTAAACGTTTGTCCACTGGTTATTGCCATTGCTTTAGGATTTTCACCATCCGATTTTGGGCCATCCACAGATCGTCAAAGCATGATGGGACTCGGAGGACGATTTTGGTACACTCGTACACATGTCATGATTGGGCCAGTCAAATACTCCATACTATTTTAGGTTTTGAGGATTCAGTCATCCTTTAAGCTACTTCTTGGCCGCCCTTAGATTCATGAGGCGGGTGCTATACCATATTCCCTTCATCAGAAGTTGAAGTTCATACACAAGGGGCGCATTATCACGTCTGATCGATAGAGATGTTATTACTTCCTGCGAACCGGTGCTACGAGATCAGCCACGGTGAGGATGACCTGCATTTGGCCAAGTTTACATTCGGCGAAGTTCCGGGTTGTTAGCCTGAAGGATGACCCGGCGAGGGACATGGTACCCATGTCATTAGGCGATCTGTGCTTGCTGGTGCTTAGCGATGAGAGGCATGTCGCCTTAGCCACTGGTTTGGGATTAGGTCGCGCCCGGTAGTGTCTCGAGTTTACTATACGGAGTTGATCATGACATATCTGTAGTTTTGGGTTACATCCCAACGGATAATCTTGTGACATAGCACATTTGCGTAGAGAAAGTGAGCTCGCATGTCACGGCATTCCATTCGATTATCCCATCGCCCGTACACACTTTTCGAGTTGGTTGACTATTTTACGGAGGAGCGAGTATGCACCCTACGCCACGGGGAGTTGACCCGAGTTTCAAGATGGCTGAGATTGGTGTGTGGCATGCCCTGGGAGCAGTTGTTTGGTCTGAGACCACCAAGCCACTCGAGGCGTGGCGGTTTGCACCCCCATCCTTAGGATGGAAGCTAAGTGTGTTTTCCATGTGCTCACAGGAGATCCTGACTATGATCTACCTATGGATTTGGGGATGAGGCCCCGTGGGTAGCTTCTTTCTGATGCCTACATGGATGAGATGGACATGATCGGCTAAGTAGTATCCTTAATCCCCGGCCCGAGATCCACTCTACTTTTGGCATGTTTGGAGTTTCTATGATTGATTCACGATCTTTGTGACACTTTATGGCGCTTACTGCTTGTGATGGACATGATCATTAGCGTAGCGTTACGGATGTTTCATTTAGACCCTATTCGCTTTTGATGTGTTTGGAATTTCTATGCTTGAGTTTGATGATGATAGGCTTATTGCTACTAATATTACTCATGATACTGTTTCTTTTGAGGGAGCGTCCGACTCTGTGGACCCATCTCTTTCTTTTGACAACATGTAGGTTTGTCACCCAGCGATGACATTTACGATGGTAATAATGACATGAGTATTTTGAGTGATACGCTTGTGTCATGACATTTTCCTTTGATTTTGACTCCACTTGTGTACATATCACGATGTGTGATATGGGAGACACAAATGACCCACTAGGTGTGATCATAATCAAATTATAATCTGAAGGAGCGGAAAAGTTACACTTTCGTTTACGATAGCCGCAGTGGATAGATTTTGAAAAGGTATACCCGAATCGGCCCGAGAGAGATTAGGATTGGCTCTTCCCTATCTCTGGATGAGAGGAGTAAATTGATTGACATGCTCAGGTCATACTTGGATGTATTTGCATGGTCGTATGAGGACATGCAGGCCTTAACACATAGTTCAGCGTCGCTGCTATTTTGCCACATGCTAGGCAGTTAGCGAGAGGGGTGAGAGGCTACACCACTCGATGGGTCTGCGAGGTTAGGAAGAAGTCGAAGCAACCGTGTTGGCTTCTTGTCGGTGGTTAGTATCACGAGTGGCTAGCTAATGTCGTTCCTGTTCCCAAGGAGGATGATAAGGTTAGAGTTTGTGTTGACTTTCGAGATTTGGGTCAGGCTAGCCCTAAGGATGATTTTTCCCTCCCACATTGATATGTTAGTTGACGATCTTTGCGGGGCCTCTATGTTGTCCTTCATGGATGGGTTTTAAGGTATGTCAGTTTTGGTGGCTCACAGAGGATGTGGAGGGCTTTACCATCACCAGAATGGGGTACTTATTCTTTAAGGTTATACCATTGGGTTGAAAAATGCAGGGGCCATCTATCAAAGGGTCGTTACTACTCTATTCCATGATATGATGCATAAAGATGTTGGGGTATGCATGGATGACATGATGAGTGAAATCCCAGGCCCGGGCGGATCATGCGACCATGAGGAGGAGATTCTTTGAGAGGATCGAATGATTCGATTGAGATTAGATTCAAGAAGTGCACCTTTGGGGTAGCAGGAAGTGTGGAATCACATTGTTAGTGAGGCGTGGTATAGAGGTTGATCCGGGAAAGACCAGGCCATATGACCTGTGACTCGTGAGAGAAAGAGGGTCGGAGGCTTTTAAGCGGACTGATACATCGATCGTTCATTGCTAGACTAACAGACATAAGCGAGCCTATCTTTCGTCTTCTAAGGAAGAACCAGCCTACGGTTTGGAATGATGATTGCCAGCGTGCTTTTGAGAAGATTAAGGAGTGTTTACTTTTTCTCCCCGGTTTAGTACTTGCCACGGGCGGCCTATTCTATATTTGTCGGTTCGGATATAGCTTTAGGATGCATATTGGCTCATTTCGATGATTCGGGAAAGGAAGCAGGCCATTTATTATCTAAGTAAGAGGATGATGGAATACGAGTGCAAATATCTTATGATTGAGCGCCTCTTGTTTAGCGTGGTTGGAGCCACCGGGGGCTTAGGCACTATGTGTGAGTATTCCCATACTTGCAGTCTCAAGATTGGATCCATTGAGATATTTTGGCCAAACTGTCTATTGTTGGTAGGCTCGTAAAGATAGTTAGTTCTATTAATGAGTTTGACATTCGGTATGTGACAATCGGTAAAGGAAGCATTGTGCGGATCATTTGGCTTCTTTTCTGAAATATCAGGTGATAGATCGTTGGCGATGGTTACTACGATAAACAATTTGTTTCAATGACATGCATTATAGGATGGCATTTTGTGCTTGATAGTCGCATGATTAGTCGGGTTTGTGTTAGTATCTTATTGATATCACCTGGCATTGATCACATTCCCAGTCGATTCGATTAGTATTTTACGATCATCTTAGGTTGACAAATAATATAGTTCATTATGAGGCTTGCATTATGGGCCTAGATTGTATTTGGATCTTGGCATTAGACGATTAGGAGATCCATAGGGATTCCAGTTTGATTTCTCTGACATACCAGTATCTGGAGGTTTCGAGATGATTGAAGCCTACCATGCCACTTGAACCTCTTTTGGTTTGCAGTTGTGAATTGAGATATATACATGCAGCACAGGGCGGGAGAATCGGTTCTTGATGTATTTAGCCACCTTAGCCCACGTGGTTGAGATTCACTGCGGGAGTAGTATGCGACCATTAATGATTGAGACCCGGGTTACTTTCCAGCTTCTTGTTGTTTGATTGGAGATATTGAGAATCGGGATGAGTTACCATGTTTATGATGTTATGCGGTTCCCACGTCGTAGGCGTTTACCTGAAACTCTTTGAGGATCAATGAGCATTGGGACGGTTGGTACAGTTTGTTGTGAGATGCTATAGGAGATCACGGAGTGGCTGTGTGTGTATGCGGACCACGCCTCTGCAAATCAAGTGAGAGGGGTTCATCATAGAATTGTGGCCCACACATGGGAGGCCACATGCTATAAATGAATCATGAGGGTGGTTACTTTTGGTTGACTATGGTGACTGATTGTTGCCAATTAGTACGAGAGATGTCAGTGTCAAATGCAGACTTGATACACGTGCCACCTTAAGGTTGCATGCCCATCCCTTGGCGTTTCGGTATGGGGTATTGATATTATTGGGAGAATCACGAGTCTTCTAGTTGACATGAGTGCATCCTAGTGGCTATTAGTTATTTCACTAAGTGGTGGAAGCTACTTCTTATGCTGGATGTGTGGTGAAGTGTGAGTCATCGAGATCGCACATTATCTGGAGTATGGGGTCCCTCATGAGTTGATCTCGGACTAGGAGGCGCATTTCGGAGGCGAAGTGGATACACAGGTTCAGAAGTAGTATTGACATCGCCGATCATGCATATAGACCACGGACTAATGATGATTGAGACGCGAATAAGAATATCGAGGATTTTGAAAGATGGTTGAGACTTCCATGGATTGGTCAGAGAAGCTCCTTTCGCGTTATGGGCTTATAGTACATCTTTTCGTACCTCGGCCCATTTACACCTTACTCTTTGGTATATGGCACATGGAGGCAATGCTGCTGTTGAATTGAGATAAGGATCATGAGAATAGCATTAGAGCATCAGATGTCACGAGATTGAGTGGGCTGATCCCGTTATGATCAGATGTGCTTTTAGATGAGAGGAGAGATTGAGGTAGGCGGTCATGTTCGGGCCTGTAGAGGGAAAATGACTCGTGCATTTAGAAAGATTCGAGCACAGGGAAGTTTCAAAAGGCGACCTAGTCTTGAAGGTCCTCGAGGGTTAATCCGCGACCTAAGTGGATTCGGGTGGGTGGGCCGGACCTTATGTCATCAGGGATCGACTGAGAGGAGCATCTGGTTGCCAGGACTTAGGCCCGAGAATCCAGTTCCGCGGAGCCGGTCGATGGATTGGTGAAGGAGTTTTACGCTTGAGATCATGGTTAGAGGATGGGTGGCCATCATTTTGATAGCCATATTCCTTATTTCACACACATACATTGATATATCCTATTGCTAGCCCTTCCCCAGGCCTCACGCGGTTTATTATAACCTATTCTTTCATTCGACCTTGCATACTTTTTCTTACACAGGTTGGGGGCTGCCCACGTGCGCTTTACATATTAATTGGATGCGTGAGCATTATAAGCGACTATGTCATTCTTCGTTTGTTCTTTTCTCACATCATTGCTTGTTTCTTTTTCTCCTCCATTTGCATCTTCACGCAAATGCGCCTTTGATCTAGTTTCCTATCATCTCTATTCATTTCACTTTTATCTTCTTTTGAGTAATGATAGCGTGCTCTCATCCCGAGCTTCTGATGGGTTGTCCGCACCCTTTATTCGCTTCATAGGTTTTGATTGGGGATTCTTAGGTTGGGGACCATTTGAGCTTGGAGGTTTGAGGTTCTTTCCAGTTGAATTGTGATAGTGTGGCATTAAACCTATTTAGTTGTTACTGTACAGCAAACAAAACAAAAACAAAACAAAACAACAAGGCAAAACAAAACAACAAAAAACAAAAAAACAAAAAAACAACAAAATAAAAAAATTTGTGTGTTTTGTTTTGATATTCGTTACTCATTTAGGTTTGAGATTTATTATTCCTCACGAGGGGTTGAGTGGAAGCATTTATGCGATCTTTCTCCATGGTTGGGTAACACATTGGGTATAGAGTTTGGGTTGCCGTACTAGGTCACGGATCATTACACCATCACCATTCCCATCCTGTTGACTTTACTTTGGCCAGCGTTCACTTAGGATGAGTTTTTACGTCGTTGTCACACATTTACCATTGTATCGACTTATTTCTTATTTTTATACATCCATTCATCATTTTATTATCACTTTCGGTCTTCTTCTACTCTTATTGATCATCGTCTCACTTCTTAAGCGCGTGTCCTTTGGTGCCTTGTCATTTCATTGTTCATTCGGATGTTGGTTAGGTCACCTTGCTCACACGAATCGCTGATATTTGACATTGCGCGATACAAGGGTTTGTGATTATTTGTGCGTGTTTGGGCCTTGTTCCCATCATGTCATTCACCTTTTGTACCATTCTGATCCCGGTGATGAGACCACCACGAGACCATGAGATCTACGTGTTTGTAGAAGCATTTTATATGGGCAGGTTCTATCTCTTGATTGGAAGTCTGGGATGTCGACGAGTCTCTGTTCTTAGGAAATGTCGAGGTCACATGTACTTCTCTCCATTTAGTTTGCTTGCCTCGAGTCCATGATTAGATATAGATGATCTGAAGTCAGAGACCATTGATAGCCCATTATTGATGCTCGACACGTTCACAGCCAAAGACATACCCCCGTCCTTTCATGTTGGCATTGGCTCGTGCGCATAATACCGCGGCAGCCATTTCACCTAGAATATTTTGGCATCAAAGTTTGAGTGTGCTCCACATGTAGTGGGTTTCTTCATACGGTAAGTCTTCCTAAGGGCTAGCCTAAGTGGAATTCTCTCATATTCGTCAACTCAGCCAAAGTGCCTTGGCGCACCCGTATGTCTTGTTCGCTTGTTTGAGACGATTTGGTTCTTCATAAATTTATTTGAGTTTTTCATCGAGCACTTGCATATCGGATATTGCACAGGGCATACCCTATATCGGTTTATGAATGAAATGGATGATTTTTTTCACGATGAGTGATTGTGATGTTCCCGGCTCTACGACTTTGGCCGCGTGTGTAGTTATGGGATCTTGGTTTCGCTTATCATTTTATGGCACTTTCGTCACCTTTGGGGCATACCTTTTGTCATCGAGCCCGATTATCTCAGCGGTTACATCCTAAGTTTCCCGTTTATGCTCTAGGTTTCGTTTTAGGTCATCCCATTCAGTTTAGTTCATACTAGAGCCTTAGTTTGGCATCCCTATCCACTTTTTTAATCTGGTGGTTCTCGGTCTTCTTGGTTCTACCGCTACTCGATCCTTTGCTCCGGTCCTCATCAGACCTTTGCTGGTACTACCTTGATTTTTCACCTTCGGCACTCGCACGGATCCCACCTTCCGTACTCGCTAATTTCTCATTTCGTGCTATTGGTCCTACCCTTTCATTTTCGCGGATTCTACTTTTTCCGGTACTCTCTGGTTTCTATTTTCGGTACTCTCCGGGTACCCTTCAGGGTACTCCACCGGATTTTGCAGCCTCTCCGATGCTAGCTCGGATCCCACCTTTCCGGTACTCTCCTGGGTCTACTAGGTACTGTACCAGAATTTTCCTTCCGGTACTCACGGATTCTACCTTTAGGTACTATGGATCCCACCTTTAAGATTACTCTCGGTTACCTTCTCCGATCTCTGCGGATCCCTGCAGCACTACGGTACTCACCGGATTTTACCTTCTCAGATACTCGCGGATCCCATTCCAGGTACTTTCCGGATCTACCTTTTGATTACTCACCGGATTTTTACCTTAAATTTTCGCCCGAGGATCCCACGTTCGGTACTCATGGATCACATTTCGATTCTCGCGGATCCCCATTTAGGTACTCTCCTGGGATCTACCTTTTCCACAGTAATCAAGGGATTTTCCGCCAGGGTACTCACCGGTTACACCTTCGGTACTCGCCGATTTACCTTCTTGACACTCACGATTCCACCTTTCGGCCTCATTGGGATTCGCTTTTAAGGTACTCGCCGGATTCAACCTTTTCGGTGCTTGCGGACCTTTCTCTATAAACGCTCCGGATTTCCTCATCTTCTCGGCATCGCCCGGTTTCATTATCTTTCGAGTTATGCGGATGGCACTCATCTTCGGGCATCATGCAGTTTCTTTAAGTCCTTCAATTGGGTGACTCTTGTTCCATTGATCTTCGGTACTAAGTAGGGAATGAGAAATTGTTGGTCATCGCGGGTTCTTCACTGGTTCATTTCACTCTTGCATATCGCTTGCCGCACCCACAGATTCACTCGTTCATTCCTCTCTTGAAGGGGCATGTTGTAGACCTCGATTTTGCCACCTCGACACTTGCATTTATCCATGGGTGTCACACTCACCCTTCGTTCTCTTCTCTCAACACCATTAGGGCCCTTTTGGGGCTTAATCTGTCTCTAAGCCTCGGGTGGGCTTGTATGTAGTCCATTAGTGCGATATGTAGTTCACTTTAGGGTCATCGCGAAGCATTTTTTTGAATTATTGTCATGCTATAGGAAATGATCGGGCCTCAGGGTTTTTTAGCTTGATCAAAGTTTATTAGAGTATGTCAAATTCAGAGCACTTGAACTTGTTTCGATCGTATCTCCCTTGTCCGAACTCAAAATTGTTCACTATTTGTTTTTTTGGATTCCTTATTCGCTAAGGAGGTTTTTGTTAAAAATTCATAATTTTTTTCAACCGTTTGACTAATCGGTTTGACTAGTTCATCGAGGAATTATCATTATACAACACAATTTTTTGGATGGTTTTGGTGAGCACTCCTCCTTGTTTTGATCATATCTCCCTCATCGGACTTGGAATGGTGCACCGTTTTTTTTTGGTCTCATTGTTGCAGGGAACATTTATCAAAATTTCATAATTTACACCTCAGCCGGATGGACTGGTTGCTTATCTGGTTCAACCCAGGTGTCGGGACGGCTTATTGTGATCTTGTTTTACTGCTGTTGAGCCCAAATCCTATATGGTTCGGACCCATAAGCTCCGGCTTCGACCAAGCGATGTGGATTTTGGGCCTTGGCTTAAGTTACATGCGACCCGCGTGAATCCATATGGATACTTGGTGGTGAAATGGCTGGCACAAGATTTACGGCTTGCATGGAAAATGAGAGAGGTTAATGGGAAGGCTGTTTACGAGGCGATTGGGGCTCTTTTCAAAGCTTGAAGGTGGAAACACCGGGTAGGCTCAGTGAAGATGGGGAGAATCGATCTGAGGAGAAAGATCGAAATGGAAGGACCTTTTACGGATTTTAGGGCTCAAACGCTCGTTCACTGATTCTGCTTGGATGCTTAGTTTGTTTCTTTTCGTTTGTGGAAGAGGTAAGAAATAAACCTTGTCTCCTCATTCTTTAGAGACATTACGATCAAATTTGGGTTCTCCTCGACCATTTAGAAGCCGGTTTTCCACGCTCATCGTGAATGGGTTCCATCGATTACGCTAGGCGGTTCGCGTAGTTGGTTGGTTTTGGTTTGGGTTCTCACTCCTCCGAGCTGAGGAATCGATCACCGTTTATTTTGTTAGATTTCATTTCTTTTATAAAAGTTACGGAAAATTTTGAGAGCCTCTCTCAGTGATATGGACTGGTTTGAAAACCAGATCGGTCGAGTTCATTTAGGTTAGGTTTTGCGGGAAGGCGGGTTTGCGTAATTTGGTTTATTTGGTTGGTTCTCACTCATCCGGTGAGAATCGATCACCGTTTGTTTTGTTAGATTTCTAACTCTTTTATAAAAGTTCTGGAAAATTTTGAGAGTCTTTCTCAGCCATACGGGTGGTTGGGAAACCCGGGCCGCGTTCATTTAGGTTGGAAGGTTTGGGAGCGGTTAAATACTGCTTTGGCACGATGTTTAATTTTGAGAGCGGTATGCTCCAAATGTCGACTAACCTCTTATCGCGGTAGCTTGGCTGGGGACCACGGTATGTGCTTTAATGTTGGGTAATGAATTTTACATAGATGCTTTGTGTTTGGGTGTCATGCATACTTGCTATGTTTGTTAGTTAACACACGCTTGATGCTAGTGGCGTGGCGGGGACCCGCAGTGCAACGCCATTTATACTGATTGAGTGTTTTTAAGCATGCTAGATACCAGTGGGATTGGTATGATTTAGAAGTTGTATGTTTAGCGAGAGGCGTAAGATCTGGCAGTGTATGCTCTGCATACCCGATTCACTAGTAGAATAAATTCAGGTCCTAGAGTGCTACCTCATATGAGGTACGCCAGATCGTGTCTGACCGGGACCCGAAATCTAGTTTTCGCAGGACCGCTTTTTCATCTTTTGGAGTCATTGGGGTTTTTTGTTCTTGCCAGTTTTCCGGCACATAAAATAAAAATAAAGTAAGTGGCGAGCTCCAAAGCAAACTGTTCTCCTTGGGACCGGATTTTCCAAAACTCGAAAATCAACCCACATTTTTTTACATTTTCCTTTCATTTAGCGAGTCGGCGCCGGCCCGTGGATCGGGTAATGGTCCACGCCCTTGATCGGAGTCGAGACGGGCTCGAAATTAAGCTACAGAATGGCGCCATGGAAGCAAAACTAGATGCTATAATACACATGATGGATAAACAGGAGAAAAGACTGCACTCTGCTCATGAAATTGGAGCAGTGGAAAGAGATGGGATAGGAAGAAGTGCTAAGGGATCAACTGAAGAAGATCCCTATCATGTTGAGGAGGCCAAGTACATGAATGAACAAAGAAGCTATCACTTCAAGCCTAATCCCAACATACACATTTATAATCCGGTACTAAAGGAACCGTAGAACTACTCATATGGTGGAGGAGCATCACGGGGCTGAGACATGGCGGAGATCTCAATGAGGTATCCCGGCCACGAGGTTCCAGCCCGTGACGGTAGCGGGGAGAAATGAAATGAATATTAAGATTCGAGGATGACCTTTGAAGAAGCGGAAAATTTGCAGTTTATGGGGATATGAGACCTTGAAGCCTCCATGAGCGAAACTTCTTGAGTTGGAAGCTTTAAGTCAACGCTCCAGTTTTCCAGTGAGCACATCGACTTATTTAAACAATTTAGAAACATAGGTTAGGCAGTTGGCTTTGACCTTGCAGAAAGAGACCAAGAATGCTTTCCCTAGTGACACCCCGAGCTCAATAGGCGCCATGGCGATTCGGTTAAAGTGGTAGGAAATGAGTAGCGGACGAAAAGAGATAGAAAAGTGACGAAAGAGGAGAAAGAAGTGGAAAAGATGATGGAAAGACAATTCGGACGGGGCTGCGGGGGAGGCGAAACAAGTGGCAAACAATGCAGATGGCGGTGAGCAAAAGCAGAGGAGAAGATTCAAGCATACACATCTATAGTTTCCATTCCACGAGACTTGAGCGAAAATGGAGGAATAATTTTCTAAATTCTTGGAAATATTCAAGAAGATAGAAATTAATATCCCCTTTGCAGAGGCAATCACTCAAATGCCAAATTATGCCAAATTATGCCAAATTATGCCAAATTTCTTAAAGATATATTGAGCAAAAAGAAGAAGATTGTTGAGGAAGGAATAGTGAGTTTAACTGCTACTTGCAGTGCAGTTATTAAAAAAAGGTTACCAGCAAAGATGAAGGACTCTGGTATCTTTACCATTCCCTGTTCCATTGGGAAATATGAATTCAAGGAAGCCTTATGTGACTCAGGTGCTAACATCAACTTAATGCCCTTATCAAGGGTAAAAGGCTAAGTTTAGAGTGCTCAACGGCAATCCTGCTGCCAGGATGGTGATGGGTCCATTAACCTGGCCCAGAAGGTCCTTGAGAAGATGTCTTGGTCGGAGTAGGAAATTTATCTTCCTTGTGGATTTTGGTGTTATAGATGGAGAGGATACCCAGTTCCTCTGTTTATTAGGAGAGACCTTTCCTATGGCCCCGGGGCGCCTTGATGCGATGTACGAAAGATTGGCGACAGGAATGGGAGATGAAGTAGTGATTTAACCTCATGAAAGCTTAACCTGACGATGTTGATGCATAAACTTGTATGGCTGTAGATAACATTTATCCATTCAGTTTTGAACTAAACTCTGACTGTAATCTCCATCTTCTATCAATGAAAATGAGTTGAATTTCTAGTATCTTAAGAGTCTTGATTATGAATTGTTGCATTCTAGATTCCAAAACATATGATCTGAGTTTGAATGAAAATCTGAGAAAATTGACCCGAGAAATGAAAGAAAGGAAATGAGCAAGAAACCAGTGTAGAAGGGTTAATATTGAAAGAATTGCCTAGTCATCTGAAGTATGCTTTCTTAGAACCAGAAGGTGCAAAACCAGTGATTATATCAACTACACTGAATGAAAATGAAGAACAACAGCTGCTAAGAATTTTCAGGAATTATAAGGAAGCAATTGCCTGGTCAATTGAAGACTTTAAGGGTATCAATCCTTACCATTTACATACCGCAATCTTCTTTGAATGATGATGTAAAAACATCGATTTGAACAGCGAGGCTAAACTGCATATTGAGATGTTGTAGAGAAAGAAATACCCAAAAATAGAATTAAATCACGAGGATTTGTTATATATCAAAGCGGCCCTTGGTTAGGCAGGTTCATGTGGTCCCTGAAGGGTGGATTCTTGTGATCAAAATGAAAGAATGGCCCGGATTCCTCTGAGAATTTGTGATAGGATGGAAGGGTGTGTATAGATTACATAGGTGAATCGCAACTTGGAAAGATCATTTCCTTGCCTTTCATTGATTAGATGTTAGACGGAGTTAAGCGGGGACATCTAAATATATTTTCTTTGATGGATATTATGGATATAACCAAATTGTTATTACTTTGAGGACAGGAGAAAACTACTTTCACATGCCCTTATGTTTTTTGCTTTAGAAGAATTCCATTTAGGTTATACAGTACTCTTACTACATTTCAAAAGATGCATGATGTCACATGTCCTTAGATTTGGCAGAGGGAGTTATGGAGATATTCATGGATGACTTCACGGTTTATGGATCCAGTTTGAACATTTGCACAAGCGAATTTAGGGGGTGATGCTTCCACAGTGCGGGACAAGAACCTAGCTTTGGGTGGGAAGAAATGCAATTTTATGAGTGATAGAGAGCTGTCCTTGGGCATAGAATTTCAACGACGGGGGCTTGAAGTGGACGACAAAGGTTTCCATAATAAAGACTCTTACGCCACCAATAGCAGTCAAAAGGAATGAGAAAGTTTCTTGGGACATGCTTTGGTTTTATAGAAGATTCTTATCGGAGACTTCTCAAAAGTGCTAGACCATTATGTAGACTATTAGAAGGATCTAGGGTTTAATTTTGATCTGACTTGTCAATCTCCATTTGAAGAGATCAAATCGGATTAGTTGGAAGCTCCTATCATGGCCAAACCCCGATGGAATAGTGAATTTGAAGTATATTGTGATGCCAAGCTGATTGTAATGGGAACATGTGGGACGAAGAAAGTGACAAAATGTTTAGGGCCATATACTATGCCAGCAAAACCTTGATGAAGCTCGAGAGAACTACTCGACTCTTTGAAAAGAGATGCGAGGCCATGGTATTTGCTTGTGAGAAAGTTTAGGCCATATATATTGAGGGTGCCGTGTCATCATCCACTCTGTGATCATCTGACAATTAAATGGCTTGATTGCTAAGAAAAGCTAAACGAGGCGGTCAGATGGGTGTTGCTACTCTGAGGAATTTGATTTGGAAATCGAAACGAGAAAGGTTTGATAATGTGATAGCTGATCGGCATCAAAGTAATATCTTGTAATTGAAGAGGCAGTAGCGAGAAAATTTTCCAAATGAAGCCGATTATTTGTTGTCATTCCTATCACACCTTAGTATGTTGATATTGTGAACTTTTTGTGGGTGATGCCACGATTGTACCGATGGGAAAAATTGAGGGGCCGACATCGGGTTTTACATACGGGATGTTACGATTATTCGAAATATGAGATGATATGATCATCAGGAGGTGTGTACGAAAGTGAACAGGGAAAAATTTTACAAGAATGTCATGCATCACCTTATGGAGTACACTTTGCGGGGAGGCAAAAGCGACCCAGATTCTCGATCAGGTTTTTATTGGCCTACTTATTTTCAAGGATTGTTTGAATGGGTGAAAACTTGTGATCGATTGCCAAATAATGGGAAATATTAGCACAGGCATGTATCTCATATTAGTATGGGATAGTTATTTGATGTATGGGGAATAGATTTTATGGGGCTTTTTTCCATCCTCATTTGAAATCTATATACTCTAGCTATGGATTTATGTTCCAAATGGTGAGGCAACGACTTGTCCCAAGAATGATGCTAATATCTGATTTTGGGGTTTACAAAGGAATATTTTGAAACAAAATTTGGGACACGGAACTATTAGTGATGGGAGGAAGCCATTTACAAACAAGGTGTTTGAGAAACTCTGAGTAGATATGGAATCAAACACGTCATGAGTTTGGCTTATCATCCACAAACAAATAGGCAAGCGAGATTTCAATAGGGAGATAAAGAATGCAGAAAAGGCTGTAGCTCAAACGCAAAAGATTGAATCTCTAAAGCTTGATGATACATTGTGGGCATACAAAACCCTTATAAAACTCCGTTGGAATGTCTATACGGGTTGTCTTTGAAGCACTTCTCTCCTCCCTCTTTGAATTGGAATACAAAGCTATGTGAGCCATGAGAAATTGGTGCTGATTTTAGAGTGTTAAAAGAGGGAAATATTACTCCATTGAATAGATTGGAAGAGTTGAGAAATGAAACATGATAATGTCGGGATTTACAAAACCAAATGAAGAATGACATAGTCAGTTTTGAGGAGAATTTAAAGCAGGAGATCAGGTCCTGTTATTCAACTCTAGACTTAAGCTTTTTCCAGGCAAACTAAAATCAAAATGGAGTGGCCCTTATACAGTGGTGGCAAGTACAACCTTTGGGGCAATGACATTGAAAACCAGTAATGGAGAAGAGTTTAAAGTGAATGGTGTGATTAGACGGTATCTTGTGATATGATTGATACTTAGCTCTTAGTGAAGGAAAGGTGAAACAAGAACTTCATAGCGGCGAGTCCATTAAGAACTCATTTGGAGCGGCTTTGTGGAGGCAACCCATACAACAATTTCTTTCTAAGTTTTATTAGTCAATTTTTTTCCATTTTTCTAGTTAGACTTATGTGTAGTCTTACTATTTAAAATTTTTGAGTGGTTTTTACAAGTCAGAAAGGGCGCAACAGAAATGGAATTTTCATTTATTGCTTCCAGAATGAAAACAAGACCACAAGGGGGAGTAATTCTAATTCCCTAAACTTGTCTTTAATGAGAATGCATGATTGAATTTTGGGGGAATTGGAATTTCAAAATCACTGTTGAATCTGATGCTTCATGAGTTGATTTGTTGCATATTTGAATGATGAAGGTTGATTGTTTTTGTTTGTTTGAATTGGGTTTATTGATTTAGTCTTGTATGAATTTGAAGGCCCATTCTGAGGCCAAAATTTTCGAGATCGTGACTATGCTTTTGAGGTCGCGACCATTAATAAATTGAAACAATATAATAAGAAATTTCGAATTCGCAACAAAATGTACTTGAGTTTTAAAAAGACTAAGAATAGACTTACAATCTTATATTATTGGGATTTGATTAAACTAGGAAAAACTAAAGAAAGAGAGAAATAGGTCATGACATCAATTTATTGGTCACGACCACTTCCGGGGTACTTCTGAAACCTAAGTAGGTCGCGACGGAGTGCACAAAATACAAATAAATTGAGTTTAAACCTTTTGATTTGGCGTCATGGCTTTAAATGGGACATTTAGTGTTAAAAGCGATTAGTGTTATAATTTGGAAGCATTCCAATGTCGCGACATTCCATAAGACAATGATGACAATGAGCCATCCATCGTAAGGCCGAAGCTGAATAGCCAATTGCGTCGAACTCGATCGATTGCATGCTTACTTTGACTTTCCATTCTCTTTTCTCTCTTTGACTACCAAAACCCTAAAACCAATGCCCAATTCCAAGTTCTCACCAATGGCAGATAACCAAATCCCTGTTCCGGATCTTAACAGAATAATTAATGAGCTCATGAGTGAACATTGCCAAGGAGTGGAGGAGGTTCACTTGGAACCTCATTTGAGACTATCACGAATGCAAAACCAGAAACCCAGCCCTCAGTAGAAGAGCCAGCGGAGGAAGAAGAGGCAGCAAAAAGATAGAAAACAGTGAGTCGCACTGAAGAAGAAGAAATAGTGAGCGACAAAGACTTTATCTCTGAAGAAGCTAAAGATTTATGGAATAGGCTGCTGGCGACAAGAGCCGTGAGTGGAGTTTCAGGAAGTGATTTCCTTTTAAAGATTATAGAAAGGAGGGATTAGGAGAGCTTAAGTGCACACACTCGCCCTAGATTCTCTACTGCAGCGGGAGGTGCAAACATGGTGGGGATTAGAAGACTACAGGTTTACGTGCGAGAGTCTAGGTGCCTTTTGGGCACAAAGAGATCAGCGAAATGTTCAAATTAAAAGGAACTAAAACCTGAATTCTAAATTTAAGAAGTGGTAGAAAATCTAATCATGAGAAGATTATAGACCTCTTAGCGGTAGGCAGGGAGTGGGAAGCAGCAGGAAGAGAACCCTCACTCGCTATCAATGGGGATCCCTCAACGAGGGAAGCAAAGATGCAGTTCACACTTCCCTATCCTCGATAATCCTTGATGAAACATCTACGTGCGGTAAAGAGAGCAAGAGGCAATCATTTTATATGCCAGCACGAAGGGCTATAAAATGAATGTTAGAGGTTTAATTGAGGGTCGATCCGGGAGGGGTACCACCTAAGCAACAAGGACCTGTCTCTGCCAGTAACATTCGGACTATGCCATTTGGGGTGGGGATCCTTCAGGCCCGAAGAAACGCCTGTGGCATCTCTCTAGACCTAGGGTTGTGAAAGGGGCTCGAAACAAAGGCAAAGGGGATGGTGGAAGTAGAAGCGAGCCTAACTGAGAAAATAGCAATAGGGTAGAGCTATTCCAGAGCAAATTCCTCCAGCAGAAGAGGAAGAGATGCATTTCAAAATGAGCCCACTGAGCCATTCCTACCCTAATATGACAGAGAATTTCCATAAGCAAGTAGAAAGCTCTCGAAGAGGAGAAGGGAACACTGAAATTATGGAAATGCTAAGGACAATGAAGAAAGACATGGAAGAAAGGGAGCAAAAATGGGAAAAACAGCAACAATTCAAAGAAGAGATCTTAGAACACAGATTGAGGAAAGAACAAATATTGAGTAGACTCTGAGACGGAGAAGAAGAATGGGAAGAGATGAAAAGGAGAGAGAAAGAATTTGGAGAAAAAATGAAGGCCAGTTTGGAAGCCTTCTACAACAACCAGTTTAGAAGAGATGAAGAAGTGCTTACCATTCTGAGAAAAAGAAAAGTTGAGATGGAGGGTAACATGCTAAAGAAGATTTAAGCCTTTAAATACCTGTATAAGGAGCAATTCAAGGAGTTTGGTTAGTTGATGAAGGATAGAGATAAAGAAATGGAAGATAGCTAGTGTTTATAGAAAATTACATGAGTTTTGGATTTGATCAACAAAAATTTATCAGACATGCTGAGTTGTATCTCTGAGTTGGAAAGCATGGTGAATAAGATGGGCTTGAAGCAAGACACCTTGATCAATCTTATGAATTTAACAAATGATCTAATCTCGACTGATAAGGTAGAACCCACACCCTCAAAAAAGAAAAGACCAGACATGACATTCTCCAAATTTTCTCCATGTTTAGCAAGTTTTGACTTAGATCCTCCCAACATCATACCAAAAAAATCTGATAAGAGAAGGGAGTAAATGCTTTTCTATTTACTTTTCTTTTTTCCCAACAATACTCCTTGACACATTAATATAAGCTCAGAGAGAAAGACATTGAAAAGTATCATGAATTGTTCTATTGATTGGATGATTTGGTTTGTTACTTTCCAATAATGTTCTGCTTGAACATATACATTGTTGAGCTTCTTAATTGGACCTGGTAGTTGAATAAGTTTGATAAAATGTGAATTGTTTGGGTGGATTGATTTGAGTTAGTAAATTGGGTTGCTTGTGCCATGCTTAGTGTGTCTGAAGGGAATGGTTATTGTGTTTAAGCTTTCATTGGTGAAATGGTATAACAAACACTGATTAAATCCAAACAATGCTGAGAGAGAAACGAAGAGTGGGCTTGACAAGCGGAAAACGCGGTGTATAAAATATATGCCTATATCTTGTGGCTGCTGCAACGTCGTAGTAGTATAGTGTACTCGTGAGTACGGATGTCGATCGAGGGCAGTGTATTAACTACAAAGGTTACGCTTTTAGACAATATACGAAAGAAGACTCTAGAAGAGAATTCAAATATATAAGATTACCTAAACTATTGATTCAACTAAAGTATTGGTTTTGAAGCCTAGAGGTTATATCTCTCCCCTTGGCACGTTGATGATTAAATCTTAAAATATGTTATTGTCGATTATATTTCGATATGTCAATGGCGGGTGATCTTTTCTACGGGTATCCTCTCTCGGTATATCCGCCTATCTCGCGAATAGAATCGGGTATATCTCTATCCATTTCGATATTCGAAATGCATTAATGTCCTAACCCCCGAATTTACCACCTTCGAGGTTAAGATATCTCTATTCGCAAGATCGGTAAAAGTCTACTCTACCGGATCCTGAATACCTCATCTCGAATCTCGGATCTCGGTGTAATTATGCCATTGGCAGGATATCAATATCTCTGATTAAATCATAGGCATAGAATAGTTACAACATGACTGAAACCAATGTGAATAATATAAAGTTTCAAACTTTAATCCATGAACATATAATAAAGTTCAATATAACCTAGAAATAAATCTAGAACATCATGAATGAAAGAAAATGTTTAGAATTAAAACATCATTCTTCTATCCGAAAATATCAAACAATGAAAATGGAGTCAAATCCAGACACTTCCTCGAGAAGTTTGTGTCTCTGCTTTGGAATTAGTGCCTTAGTTCCCTCGGCACGATGATCCCGCACTACGAGATCATTGCGTCTTTTCAAATGATAGGGTGCGGATCTCGGCGACGTCGCGGCGTGGAGCGTCGCGGCGATGGGAAACGTCATGACCAGTGGCGGAATCTTATCGCTGGTTCCATTTGCTCGAAATTTGCTTCTTCTTTCTTGCTCTTTTCACCCAATGCTCCTACATTCTAGCAGACATCAAATCGGTATTCTAGTCACAAAAACTATAAAATTACTCTAAAATAAACGGGAAAATGGAAAGTAGCCTTGAGTATAATATAGTGTTTTAGGCACTCATCACACCCCCAAACTTAGTTTCTTGCTTGTCCTCAAGCAAGATCGGAAAGGGACACACACACACAACCTAATGCAACTAACACTAAGACAGTGTTGCACATGCTGAAAAATAAGGGATCAAATTGGACTGACTCACACTCCCACTGTGTTGCTCGAAGTTCACCAAATGCATACAAGTGTTCGACTTTCGGAAAACTCGGTTGAAATAGGTAGAAGTGACTAGTGCATCAAATCCCATGGTACTCAATAGCCTTTCCCAAAACCCCTATGTGCTTATAATGAATGACCTCCGACATGTACTGGGGTTCCGACACCCCAGACTTAAGCTCGACTCACTATTTGGAAGAAAGCTAACTAGAAAGGATAGGAGCACTCAATTTATTCAAGACCAAGGAAATACCTAGAAACTTCTCGTACTTAGAATAAATGTAGAAAACCTAGTGCCAAGAAGTTTTAGCCAGTGTTCTTGTAGCGGGGATCCATTGGTGACTCCCACGATTTGGTTAAGGAGCTGGGCATTAAAAATTCCCTTCAAACTTCACCCCGAGACATTCAACCAAACTCGAGGGCCTAGGTTGCGTGAATGATCCATCTTATCCCCATGTAGCGGGCGGTGAAGTCAATGACTCAGCCGGTTAGCTCGGGGCATTAGGCTTTAGCGAGGCCCCTTGATTGTGCAAAGGGATTAGATTGGATGATCTCGTTATTCTTATGCGGATGCACATTTTGTCATTTAATGCTTTTCTTTTCACTTTTCTTTTGTTTTGTATTTTCTCTTTTAGTTTGGGGCTGGATGGCAATCCTCTTTTTATTGGAGTGTCCCATCACTTAAATGGTTGAGTCTCCCAAAGGTTAGTCAGAACTGTTAGTTGGTCTCGGGCGCCCTATGCATGCTCTGAGAAGGTCATTAGTGTGTGAGTGTGATAGGGTTCTTGGTAGTGTCTTGACTACTCGAGGATTAGTTGCTAACCCTTTCCATCTATTCAACCTAATTGACATAAAAAACATTGTATGCATTTGAACATTCATGTTAATCATTGAATCCAGTCAAAAGTGATCCTCAATTTTAACACTTGGCACACAAACACGCAATTATTACATATAAGATTGACTGGCACAAGCCTTGAGAAGCGAACTACACATGGCTCGGATAAGCGGGTACTAAACACTTGGACTAAATAGAAACACAAGCTATGCTAAACAAAATAAAAGCACTATAAAAACACGACAGAAACACTAACTAACAAAATAAAGCACGATCCCACCCCACCCCAAATAAAATCTTGGTGTCCCCAGGCGAGAAATAAATAGTAGAGGTGAAGGGAACTCCCACAGTGATCAACTGCGGTGGTGGTGGTGGAGGCGATGAAAGCGGTACGGGCGTCACGGAGCACAGGGCCTTTCTTCAGCTGTAAAATGGTGGCACAGTTGACGATTGCAAATACATCTCTTGCACGGAGGGCCTCTAAATCTGTGAGGCCGGGCGCGGTGCTCACGGGTCTCATCGAGTCGTGAGCGCTCAGTGAGGGGAAACAGATTCATCGAGTGCAGGAAGGGTGGAGGAGCTTACTTCTTGAAATTCTTTGGGGTGATGGTGGAAGTGGTTGGGACGGGGAGGCGCCAATGTCTCCACCAGGGATCGCCCGGGGGATCCATATGGCTTAGATACTCCACATCGCTAGATCCTCGTCAGAGACTCCTTGGCCAGAATCGTAGGTCCCCCTCAGGTTGCGGGACAACGGTGTGTCTGCCAGTGAATATGAAAACTGGTGGGTGAAGCCCGAGTGTCGGTCATACGTCCAAGGGCACCCCGGCTTGTTTGCATAAGCCAAAGATCAGGAAGGGGTGTCGGGGTTCATCTTGCATCCGGTTATGGAGGATGGCATCCTCGATAACACCTGATATCAAAAGAGGTATACAGCCAAGATGGCATAGTTGAGCACGGCCCTTTGGGCGAGTCACCTCACACGTTCGTCGTCGGAATGGGAATGACGTGATGAAGTGGTGCGGACAGCAGGAATGAAGGCCAAATGCTTGGCCTTACAAATTTACCCGCGACCCGCGCTGTGATTTACTCCACTCACCCTTACCATTTGGTCGATACGCGTATAATCTCGGGGTAGTGGCGGGGTGCTCGCGAACCCGATCGAGCGGCTCGAAGGACATGTTCTGAAGCGCCAATACCTATTGATCGACTCATGCTTGAAGTCGACCAATACGCCCAGCACCCGACTTTCTTGAGACATGGGATGCGAGATTGAGCGTAGAACTCGGCACCACACTCATCGGCTAGGATGGGGTGGTTAGCCTGAAAACACGCCATCCGCCGCCGCGGTGTCTTGCGGAAGAGTCATCGGGGTGGTGAAACCCATATACGCCCGATGAAGGATCGGTTTTGCAAATGATGCCAAGCCAGATCAGCGGCACTCGAATTCTAAATGGCGTGACATCGTGAGTGGGGTCGGGTCCTCGCTAGCCCAGGCTCAGCAGCGACGATTTACGCCTCTTGCGGAGCATATTGTACTAGGAGACACGTGGTAGTGGTACGAAGTGGGCCCTACGACTCGGAACAAAAACCACAAACACCTAGTGTGCTAAAGGAAAACTAACTATGACTCAGACTCAAACTCCTAAACCAATGTACCCTACGCATAGACCTAATAGACCCACTAACTTGAGCACCTAATGGGAGACCACACAAACCAGTAATGAGGTACAAAGATGCTCTAGAAAATGTCGGAAGCTAGAGCAGGCACAGTGGTGGGAATGCCACGATGACTCGGAACTAGGTAAGGTGGAGTGACACGTAGGGAGCCTGATAGTGAATTAGAGTAGAGCGGTGTAAGGTCCTCCATTGATGTGGGAAAAGGCTCAGGCGGTCAGGGTGAGCAAGTCTTGTTGGGAGGCTAGTTTCAGAGTTGGTTATTGTCAGTGAAGCGCCCGAGAAATGGACTGTTCTTGGGCTTAAAGCGAGTCGCGTCGCGGCGATGCGAAGTCCGCGTCAGCGACGTGAGCTACACTAAAGCGTCGCTGACGTTGGAAACAGCGTCGCGGCGTGGCGAAAGTGGGTTTAATCCGTCGCGGCGGTGGAATCCGCGTCAGCGGCGGTAATATTATGTAAAAATGGCGTCAGGCGTGAAATCCGCGTCGCGGCGTGACACAAAATGGCGTCGCGGCGTGAAATCCACATCGCGACGTGTGAGAGAGCGGAGAAAATGGCGTCGCGGCGTGAAATCCGCGTCGCGGCGTGACGAGAATGCGTCGATTGTGTCGCGTGAAAACCACGTCGCGGCTTGTGAGGATTATGAATCGGTGATAATTTTGGGCCTGATGATGATCTCTTGATCGGGAACACCCTCTCCGCACCATTACTTGTGACTTTATGGACTTGTAATGCACCTCTTGCCACGAATCTTCCCACTAAATGCGTCGCGGGTTACGAAATTAAACAAACAGTAAAAACCTGATTCTACGGATAAAGTAGAAAGCAGTATAATGCTGAAAATAAACAATAGAAATTAGGCCAAGAAGAAAAAGGAAAAGGGTTAAGAAACACTTAGGTTGCCTCCCGAAGCGCTATGTTTAATGTCGTTAGCTCTCGGCGACCACTGAGTCATAATGTGCTCAGGAACGAACTCCTATGATCAAACTACGACATCTTGTTTATTCTTTGTCAGAAATGGTTGCTTATGCAGCAGGAAACTTCGCCTCCATAATCTGGCTTCAATCGTTGGGTGGTGGCTTGTAAATGTGCCTTTCTCCGGGATGTATAACCACACCTTTAGTGTAGAAAGGGCCTTAGTTCTTTGTGAAAGGCGGACCATGAGGACTTGATTTCCTGGAAAAAGCTTTGGCGGGAATTGAATAGAAGAACTTGTTGTCATTGTGAACTCCTTTACAGTGATGTGTTTGTCGTACCGGGCTTTAGTATTTTCCTTATAAATCACGGCGTTTTCATAAGCCGTTTACAGATTCATCCGGTTCAACGGAGTTGGAGGCGGTCGTTTTCTCGCCCGACATTAACACTATCCATGTTTAGCGTCGAGTGGCCCGATGGGCGATGCTCAATTCCAGCACGGAAGATGACCGCGGCTTTACCATAAACGATTCTGAACGGTGACATACCCAAAGGAGTTTTAAATGCTGTACGGTATGCCCAGAGTGCATCGTCCATCTTTTTAGACCAATCCTTCCTGGAGCCGTTAACTGTCTTCTCGAGAATGTATTTGATTTCTCGATTTGATACCTCTGCTTGTCCGTTTGACTGCGGGTGGTATGCAAGAGATGTACGATGACGTACCCCATACTTTTACAATACCTTGTCAATTACCTTATTGCGAAATGGGTACCATTATACGTGATCAAGGCTCGAGGAGTTCAAAGCATTTGAATATATTCTTTGCTTGAGGTGGGCCGCAAACCTTGGCATCATTGGTGCGTGTAGGAATCGCTTCTACCGGCGAGAAATAGTCTCACATGACAAGATGTACAAGTTCTTGTATGATCTGCGAAATGGTCCCATAGAAATCTATCCCCCACGTCAAACAGTTCTACCTCGAAATGGGATGCATGGGTGGCTCGTCCTTTCTAGAGATGTTCCCCATTCGTTGACATTTGTCACAAGTGGAAACAAATTGATGAGCATCTTTAAACAAGGAAGGCCAGTAAAAACCCGATTGAAGCACCTTAGCTGCTGTTCTCTGGCCACCAAAGTGTCCACCACACGGTAGAGTGTGACAATGGTTTAGAATGCTCTGCATTTCATCTTGAATTTACACATCTCCTTATGACTGTCCGGTACGCGAGTGTACGCAAGAATTGGCTCCTCCCAATAGTAGTGTTTCAGTGTCTGAAAAACCTCTTCCTTAGCGATAGCGCTAAATTCGGAGGGACCACTTTAGATGCCAAATAATTCATATGTCTACTTGAACCATGGAGCGCCTATTTTCCTCGATAGCTAGGAGTTTCTTGTCTGGTCGTCATTCAATGGGACATCATCTCTGGCCCCTTCCAGTCGTGAAAGATGGTCTGCCACTAGGTTCTCAGTGCCTTTCTTGTCTTTAATTTCCACATCAAATTCTTGCAACAGGAGGACCCACCGAATTAATCGGGGTTTTGCATCTTTCTTAATTAAGTAGTACTTAATGGCGGAATGATCGTGTGCACCACGACTTTGTTACTTGATCAAATGGCTGAACTTATCAAGCAAAACTGTGTATGACTCTTTCTCACGTAGTGGCATAATTGGTGAGCATCATTCAAGGTTCTACTAGCATAATAGATTACGAAAGATTTTCTCTCGTTACGCCGGAGAGGCACTCGTCGCGAAGTCGTGGCGTCGCACATGAGTTCAAGCCGGAAAAGACCAATCTGGTGCCACAACAATAGGAGGCTGAAACCAAGCTTATCCTTCAACAAAGTACATTCAAACGTGCGAATCGAACTCAAATGGGATCCCTTGGACTAGTAGGTTCAGACGACGGTTTTGCAATTTGTAGAAAAAATCCTTGATGAGCACTTTATAAAATCCGGCGTGGCCTAGAAAACTTGAATCCTTTGCGCGAGGGTGGAGGTAACTTCGATTGCTTGATTTTAGCCCTATCTACCTCTATCCCTCTTGAGATCGATGTCGAGGGCGATACCCTCTTGTACCATGAAATGGTACTTTTCCCAAATTAATTACTAAGTTGGTCTCGCATCTTGCCGGTCTGACTCTCGAGTTCTCTAAGCAGGTTGTCAGATAGATTCCCATTCTTGAGAAATCGTCATGAGATTTCAATTGTCTTTTCCACCATATTCGGAGGAATATGGCCATCATATCATTTGAAAGTACATGGTGCATTGCACAGTCTAAAGAGCATCGTAGGAAGGCAAATGTTCCATGCGGAATAGTAGATATTGTCTTCTCCTGATCTTCGGGGCTATGGCGATTTAGTTGTAACGAAATCCTCCATCCAAAGCGATAATATTCATAACTTCTTTAGTCGTCGAGCATCGATCTACCGGCACGGCAAAGGAAAGTGATCTTTTTGAGTGGCCTTGTTCGAGAACTTCCGATAATGTTACAAATCCCTCCACACGTGCTTATTCTAGGCAGGTAAGATGTTGTTTCGATCACGATGTGATTGTTCCCTCCCTTAACCCGACACCACTTGAAGCGGAGAAACACCCATTTTTACTTTATCTAAAATGGATAAATCACCCGATGTCTAGTCATTTGACACTTCTTTACGGACAACCTCCTTCATTGTCGGATTTAACCTTCTACGTACTCCCGCGAGAGGTGCATGTCCTGTCTTCTAGTAGAATCGTGCATGCACATAGAATGAATCCCTGAGATCGACTAGGAACCATCCCAGGAGTGCATGTTTGTGATCTCGGAGGACCCTCAATAACTTCTCTTCCTCTAGTCACAGGTCAACGATCTTTGATGATCCGCGGGTAGTGTAGATTCTACCCCAGTATGCATACTTCAAATGGCTGAGTAAAGGTTTTGTTCCATTTTGGGCGGTTGCTCAATCGATGGGGCCGCGTTTTAACTCCTTCACCGGAGATTCGAAGTATTTTTCGTCCTGTGTGTCCGAAAGAGTCCATCCATTTGGCATATTCTTCTGTATAACGGCCAAGTTCTCGGACTCATTCTCCGCTCGGCTAGTCTCAAGAAAATTGGTGAGACCACTTTGGCTAGACATAGCCTGTTCATTTGACCATGAAGCCCAGTATCACTTTACATTTGGGTGTCTCAACGCCTCGAAGACATTGAATTTTACTTCCTCTTCTTGTACTCGATTTTGATTCGCCCCTACGTACATCAATCATTGCCTGCAGTTGCTAGAAAGGTCTTCCCAGATTATCGGTATTTCTTTATCTTCCCTCCATGCTCCCAAAACAATGAAATATCTTTGGAAAGATAAACTTACATCAAATACTAATACATCTTCTATTATCCCTCTCGGATGCTTGAAGATGCATCTGCCGGTGAAGAGTAGACGTAGTGGCGGGCCTCTCCTAATCTGGCAGCTTGAAGATGGATAAGAGGCGTAAGATTAATGCGCTGCAAATCACATAGCGCTCTCTCAAAAATAGCATTTCCTATTGTGGGATGGTAAGGCGCACGGATCCTTGAGCCTGCGGCGGCTTCCTCGAGAAGGATGTGCGCATTCCTCGGGTTAAGTTCAACTGTTTAGTATTTAATCTTCTCTTATGGAGACCCGATATGTCTTTCATAGATTTTACATAGCCCCGGGCATACGCTCTAGGGCATCGACAAATGGGATATTGATATGTGGCTTTTGAACACATCCATGAATTTCGTGAATTGCTTATCCAGGTTTATGCTTCTTTAGGCGTTGTGGGTAGGAAGCCAGAGGTATCTTTGGCCTTTGCTTGATGAGAGTTCTCTGATATTTATTTCTCCACGAGGGTACATTCTTTATACGCATCATCTTTTTGCTCGCTGAATTGACCTTCTCAGTCTCTAAGCATTCTCTGATGGGGTTATGTTGTATATCAATTCTTTCCCTTCTCGGCCTTATTTGCTTTAACATGCTCGTTCCGTCTTAAGGTTTACCTCCGAATTGCCAGTAAAAACGGTTGTCTTCTGCATCCTCGATGGAATTGCCATTTGGCCCATTTGTGCCTCAAACTTCTCGGTTGTCTTTAGCAGTTATTCAAGCTAGGTTTGCCTCTTCTTTGCATGTTGGCCTTCGTTTCGTATTCGTAAAAGACTGAGTGGGAAGTTAACATCACGTGCGAGCTTGTTAAATCCGACTTTTTCTCGGAGAAGTTGGTTCACTATTCGATTGATGGCATATTGATACGATTATTCGCCCGCCCACTTATCCTTGATTGTTCGACTAATGCAGTTACGATTATTCGCCACCACCCAGCGCTGATTCGATTCGATAAGCGTTTCCCCGTACGGTCCTTCTTTGTTGTGATTGATTCCCGATTAAACACCGGACACGTCTTAGGCTTGCTCCTTGTGGGTTTCTGGTGGCAATCTGAGCTATTATGCTTACCTCCACAAAATTCACATAATTCCCATGGATTAGTTTGTATGGCATTCGCGGTTCCTTGCTTTGTCTATTCATTTGCTTAGTCGGTACGTACCCGCATGATTCACCAGTTGTTAAGGACCTCATTACTTGCGCCGCCGTGCATTAACGGTGTAACGCCTCTCTGGTGATTAGTGTTAATTAGCGACATCTTCTAGATTTCATAGGCAATTACCTTAGTTTTCTTCATCGGTGCTCCTCGGTGAGGCATCAATCATTGCTCGAGTTGTGTTTCTCAAACCATTATAGAGGTGTGGACTTGCATCCATGGTTAGTGGTGGTGTGGGCACTTCCGCAATAGTCGTGAAACTGTCCATGCCTCGCTAGGTTCTCCCCTTCAAGTTGTCCAAACGGATTGATTTCTTGCACCAGTTGTGCAATTTTTCGGCAGTGGGAAGAACTTGGTGAAATTACCAAATCATTCCATGTAGTAATGGAATCCCGGTAGTTGTGAGATTGCTTGATGTTTGGCTATCCCAGTGAAAGTGGGAACAAGTAACCTTAGAGCTTCTTCCATTAACTCAGTTATACTTGATAGTATACAAACTTCAAGGAAGTTAATTCAAATGCATGTTAGGTTCTCATAGGGTAATCCATGGAACAAGACAATTACGAAACATCTGTCTTGTGGTGACTTCGGTCGAGTGTTTGCTTGAATAGGTGGCCGTCGATGGTATGCGAACAGCGATCGGTGATAACTGAACTCGTCTAATAACATGAAAGATCATGCGATTTGCCTCGCGGTCTAGGTGCTTGATTCCTTCCATGATTCCCATTTCGGCCTCTCTGTGGTTCAGTCTGTTCAATGCCAAGATCTTGTTCTTTAGTGTTTTCCATGACTTTTGGATTTCTAATCTGTTTCGTTCTCTGTTCTCGGCGCAATGCATGCGAAGTCTTTCCCAGCTCGGGATCAGACAAGTGTTAGGTAGTTTGATCGATGTGTGCCTTACTGAAACCTATACTCTGATAACACAGGAACTGACAAAACCAGAGTTACGACACTTGTAAAATAAACAAAAGTAAAAAATTTAGGAGTAATATCTATTTGGCAATTCTCTATATCGATTCAATCACATCCACGGCAGCGAGGCGCAGAAAACTGACAAGCGGAAGCGCGGTGTATAAAATATACCTTTATGTCTTGTAGCGCACCTTGTCGCCCAAAGTAGTATAATTATTGCTCGTGTACGAGATATCGATCCACAGGGGCAGGTGTATTGACTTCTGAGTTCTACTTTTTAAGACAATATCGAAAGATGACTCTAGAAGAGAATTCAAATATGTAAAGATTACCTAAACTATTGATTCGACTAAAGTATTGGTTTGAAGCCTAGGGTTATATCTCCCCTTGTCATGTTCGATGGATTAATCTTACAAATATATTATTGTCGGTATATTTCCAATATGTCAATGGCGGTGATCTTTTCCTACGAGGTATCCTCTCTCGAAAGTATATCCACTTTATCTACATGAATAGATCGAATTTATATCTTTATCCCGACTGATGTCGAGAATGCATTAATGTCCCAACCCCAAATTTACCACCTTCGAGGTTCGAATATCTCTGTTACGAATCAAGCGAGTCTACTCTGCACGGATCTTTGAATGCCTCATCTCTCGAGATCTCGGATCTCGATTATGTAATTATGCGATGTTGGCCAGATATCAACATACGATTAAATCATAGGCATAGAATAGTTACAACATATTGAAATAACTGAATAATATAAAGTTTCAAACTTTAATCCATGAACATATGACAAAGTTCAATATAACCCTAGAAATAAATCTAGAACATCATGAATGAAAAGAAGAAAATGTTTAGAATTAAAAACATCATTCTCCTATCCGAAAATATCCAAACGATGAAAGATAGTCAAATCCCGGGCACTTCCTCGAAGTCTGTGTCACTCTGCTCTGGAATTTCGTGGGGACGTCGCGACGTGGGGGTCGCGGCGATGGGGAAGCGTCGCGGCGATGGGGGCGTCGCGGCGTAAATGATCTTCATCGCTTTGGTTCCCATTGCTCAAAAATTTGCTTCCTAGCTGGCGCTCTTCGCCCCGTGCTCCTACATTCTAGCGGACATCAAATCAGTATTCTAATTAAAAACTACAAAGTGCTCTAAAATAGCGGGGAAAATGGAAGGTAGCCCAGTATAATATGAGTGTTTTAGGCACTCATCGGGCTTCATTGAGCGAAGTAAGAGATTCACGATTTTAGTTTGAATCGAGTTTAAATTATAGAATTTGGAAAAAGTATATAATTGAAAGAAACAAAATAAGATGATTGAAGCCTTATGTATAAACAAAGTAGAGTACAAATCTTGGAAAAACAATACACATAGTCGAAAATTCTTAAAACTTTGAGAGGATTAGGAACATGTGCAGGATGATTCACGACAAGGAGTCTGAGTCACAGAACATTACAGATTATTAATTGGCCAATCCTATAGGTGAAAACAACTAGCAGTGATGAGGTCATCTTTGGAAGTTTGAACTTTCAAACCTACCACCCTCATTATGCAAAGGCATACACTCTAGTTCCATGCTTTGAGCCAAAAATGCCTAATTTCTTCCAGTGGTAAATTAGAAACCTATAATCCTTCCCCTTACAGTAATCTATGGCAAAAGAACCCCAATTACTCGGTTTCAAAATAAGAATGTTTACTATGCGAGAAAGGAACAGAAGTTTGGGGAATATATTTCTTACTTAGATTACAAGGATGGATGAGGAAAAATAAATTGAAGAACTATAGAAAAAGAAGAAGAAGTTGAAAAAGGAAAAAGTTTTGTCTTGTGGCCTATCTCTCTTGAACAATTAAGCTCGTAGGGGTGTTTTAACACCTAATACCTTAATGCCAACTGGTATGAGGGTTGCTAGCCCAAAGTTCTCTAAGAGTGATAGAAAGCCTAAGAAGACAAAACATTGCACTATTCCAATTTTTTGGCAATAGAAGCGAAAGAGTTCAGGTAAAGGAATGGTGATAAGTTGAAAGTGGCAACCAAAGGAGCTGACATCGAGAGATGATGTACAAAGCTAAGTTTAAGGAGTTTACATTACAAGGAAGGAAAAGGATGAAAGATAAGAAGGCCATTATATAGAAAGGAAAATTGGAATCACGGGTAATTCTGACCTAAATTTTCCAATTATCCACCTACCCCAGGCCTAACATTATAAGCACAAAGACCTCTTTGATCTTGAAGATTGAATTTACCTACATTAGTGGAGATCAATATGAAAAATAAGCTTATGGGACTTTTGACTAGTTTTTCCTCCGGGTATGAGAAGTGGGTGGGACTCTTTACTGCTTTGCTCCGGACGTTGGTGTGTCGAATACTTATAGGCTATCAACATATCGTAATACAAAAATACAAAATAAAACTACCACGTGAGTAGTGTTTGATGTCATATATATCTGATCCTGAGTCTCATTTACATATACAAAAAACTATACATTTACATTTGCCCGATCAAAGAAGCGAAACCTGCATGATGAACCCTTACTAGTGTCTTTAGCCCAGTGAATCACGGAAGATCACGGTCTTCTTCTTCTGTAACTACACGGATTGAAAACTCGTGCTAAGCTTTACGCTTAGTGGGAAACATATGTATTATGCATATACACATTTATAGTAAGCATATAACAATAACAGATATTATAATTTTCATGCATTCATATAATAAACTTATATAATTACTTATACTTATAACAGACTTATACTTGTCGGATCTCCCACTTAGGACTCATACTTGTGCTTATAGCAGCGTTATGCTTGTTCGGATCTCCCGTAGGGATTCTGAGCTTATTCTTATTGAAGTACCGTAGGTACTACCGTCGAGCGATATACATTTCTTTACTCTTATTCGTCGTTAGGGTTCTTATCAATATAACTATGGGAATACCTAGAGCGGTGAATAATAAATGAGTAGGACACAACACAATAAAATTGCGAAGGTACTATCACGATCTTGAAGTCTCTTAGCACAAAGCGGGAGTCTTGAAGCACTAATTAGCGATGCACCTTACGTAGCGGAGTGTAGTAACCTTTAGTAGGGTCATAGAAACCTTGATCATAATCAATGCGCACGTGCTTGAGTGCCATGGCACTAGCGGGAGATCTTAGAAGCGCCAGATCGGTGATGTGCCTTGGCGTGTCGAGTGTCATGTCATTTTAATGCACGGTCTTAGGCATTCCCTCTGATTATATGTGTTGACTTACCATCTTATTTCGCTTCGCCTCGATGGCGAGGAGTGCGGTACATTTTCATAATTTCTTTCTTATAGAACCCACATTAATCATTTATTAGGTTCTAATACTCGTTATGAGAATTAGAGCAACTGGCACAAAATACAAAAGCCAGGGGTTGCGGGAACCGATTGATGCAGATGCGAGCCGGTTACGGAGAGTGGTGCTAGTACCACTTTGGATGAAATCTGGGGTACAGGTTCGGATGGTACCGGTACCGGTTTTGGATAGTGCGGGTACCATTTTATGCCCTCTACAAAGGTGAATGCGATTTTCACCCTGTTTGAATGCAAATGCCCAGGAGTTGCGATACCCTTGAAATAGCGAAATTCACCACTTTTCATTCACTTTTCTTCCATTAATCTCTTCTATTCCATCCTTCATCAAAAACCAACATGAATCCCTCGAGAACAACTCCTGGCAGAGTTTTAATTATGGTTAAAATTTCTTAAACCA
Organism: Tetrastigma voinierianum; assembly: GCA_016808115.1. Taxonomy (NCBI): domain Eukaryota; kingdom Viridiplantae; phylum Streptophyta; class Magnoliopsida; order Vitales; family Vitaceae; genus Tetrastigma; species Tetrastigma voinierianum. Next base: position 30,394 of record JAEQBH010008006.1, on the reverse strand, counting down.
GGCCACAGCTAAAGAATCAGGATTCATACCAAAGTTCACGAACTTTGCAAAACCATAGAAATAGGAAGGATTCCATATCTAACTGATACAAACTAGGGTCATTTCAGCCCAACTTCCCATAAATCTGAGGTTAGGATGTATTCCTAATAAAAGCCCTGAAAGGGAGACAAAACTAATATCCATAGAAAACCTAGCAATCCATACCCAGTAGTTTCTATACAAATCATGCTAGAATCCATACCTTTGCTTGACTCCTCCTTGTATCTTCTTAACACTTCCCTCCTTCCCCTCTTCTCTGCTTCTCTCTTTCCTCTTCACGGTTTTTATTCTCCCCAAAATGGGAATAATTTGGTCTTAAATCAAGATCTCTCTCTAGGCCATGTTTGGCTCCCAAAACCCATTTTTGGGTTAAGTTTTCATTTATTTCACTTTAGTCCTTAAGTTCCTCTCTTTTTGCAAATCAAAGTTAAGCATATTTCTATTTTAAACCCTTAGCCTTCTTATCTTGCCAAGCTTCTATGTCCCTTTTGGAAAGTACATATTTACCCTTGTTTTATCTAAACAAATTCCAGGTTTCTCATTTTCAAGTTTGCATTTTAAATTACGAAAAATTCAAATTGTGACTAAAATACCTAAACATAAAGAAAGCGACTAGAGGTATATTTTGGGGTGTTACAAGTTTTCTAAGGAGATCCTAGAAGATTATTGAACTGTGGATGAAAAGGAAAGAAGACCTACACACGCTCGCATAGCAAGATCTATTGGTAGGCTGTTTCATGCGGTATTCATCAGTTTATTTGTAATGAGGTTAGAAAACATTCACTTTTTCTCGGTTGAAAACTAAAGTTTGAAATGATACTGCAATCTTCTTGTTCAAGTCAAATGGTGGAATAAGAAAAGATTGTCTTTATGAAGCAGAGAAAAATGTCCTTCAAAATAAAGTTCAATTGTTTGAGGACAAACAAATCTTTTTTTTCTTTGCTTGGGGACAAGCAAAATTTTAAGTTTTGGAGAATTTGATGAGTCAAAAACTCATTGAATTTTTAGTCCATTTTTCTAATTTTTATTACATTGTAATTGCTTGTTTTTATGCAGAAATATGTACTATTTACCAAATTTATATTTTGAAAAAATTTATAGCAGAAATGAAAATTCCAGCAAGACAGAAGTGAAAGCAGTTCAATGAGCGAGTGAGGTTGCGACCAGGAGGAATCGAGGAGTCCGACAGAAGTCATACTATACTGGATAAGAAAGTTGTTGCGACAAAGAGAAGTTCTTTGAGACATAAAAGGGCTTGAGGAAGGATTTCATGTTGACACCGATACGAGGTGGCGACAGAAGGAAGACAACTCTGGTTGCAACTGAGAATTAAGGTCGCGACTATGAATGGATGATGACTAAACACAGGTCTCTACCAGACCAATTTAAGGTTCGCGACTAAAAATATAAGTTAGAGGACTTGTTCAGGTCGCGACCAGGTATTTATGTCGCGACTACATTTAAGAAACTAGGACAAGAGCATAGGCAAGAAGAGCAACCATGCAGTCGCGACACACTTTCTAGGTCACGACCAGAAAAAGAAGATGAATTGATGGGAAACTGTTGCAAGTCAAAAATGAGGTTGCGATAAGATTGGAAGAAAGAACGGTCGTGACATGCCTTGAAGTCGTGACAAGAAAATAAGCAATTCGATAATTGAAATTATAACTTGCATGAGGCGAAAACTAGATATGATGTTGCAACATGAAAGGGAAGCTGAGACCAGGGATCAAAATGGCTAACAACAGAAATGGTGTCGCGACATAGAAATGAAGTCGCGACACAGAATACAGAAAAAGGGAAAGACAGTCAGGTCGTGACAAAGAATTGTGGTCGCGACATCAACTGCAACAAGAGCAAAAGTGATAAAGGCAACCATTCAGTCGCGACATATTTTTAGGTCACGACCAATAAAAGAAGCTGAATTGAGAAGAAACTGTTGTGACTAAGAAGTGAGGTTGCGACAAGATGGGGAGAAATGATGTCGTGGACATTCTTTAAGGTCGCGACATAGATTTTAGTAAGGAAAGAGTCCACTAAGTCGAATCTAAAACCCATGTCAATGCATAAGACAAATGAACAGATGTAATTCTATCGCAACATGAAAGGGGGAGTCATGGACCAAGAATCGTTGGTCGACAAAAGAAATGGTGTCGCAACATGCTTGAGGCGCAAATACGTAACGCAAGAGAAAGAAGACAGTTTCCAGTCGCGAACATGGAACTAAGGTCACGACACATAATGTATTAAGGGGTCAAACAAACGTGGTTGCAACAAAGATCAACATAACCGGCAACAGAAATGATGTCGCAACATGAAATTGAGGTCGCGAAATATATTTCAACAAAGGGAAGAACAGTCAGGTCGCAACCAGAAATAGAAAATTGAATGAAAACTGGTTAGACTGAGAAATGAGGTTCAGACTGGATAGGAAGAAAGAATGGTTGTGACATACTTTTGAGGTTGCGACAGGAATTACAGTGATTAAAGAAACTACTTGGTCGTGACCTAATGTCCACGTCGCGACAAGAAAACAAGTAGACTCAGAAATTCAGTCGCAACCCGCTCAAGGCTCAAGACAACTGAATTATGTCGCAACCTGAAAGAGAAGTTATGACCAAGAAGTAAAGAGGCTGACAACATAAATGTGTCGCAACATCGAATCGAGGTCGCAACACAGAAATATAGTAAAGGCAGAGAGCCAGTCACGACATCGACCCGAGGTCGCGACACCACCCCGCAAACAAGAAAAGAGTGGTCGCAAACTTCGCTCTCACCGCCGATAATTAACATGGTCACGATTAAAGAATTCATGTCGCGACCACTAATCAAATGCAACCAAGGAAACAGGTCGCAATGTAAAAAACATCAAGTCGCAACTCACAATTCGTAAGAACAAAGTGAAAGAACGCTATGACTAGCTCTCGAGGTCACGCATGACTGGATGCACCAAAACCGTGGATTTCATGTCGCAACACTGTTCTTAGGTCGCGACCTAAACAGAGGGTTGGGCCATTTATTTTAGGGAAATCCACCTGGAGCCTTGGAATCAGGCCCAATTTCTGAAAGTTATAAATAGGAGTACATAGTTTTAGTAAAGCAGCTTCCATTTTTTTGGAAACCCATTGTCTGGGAGGACAATGAAGACTCATTGTATATTTTAGAATAGACTTTTCTTCTTCTTTTATTTTCTTTTCTTTTTTTTGGATCTGAACCAGTAATCTGTTAGAATGTAGAAGTTGGATTTAATTTTTCATTCTCTTTTCAATCATGACACGGAGATCGTGAAGTTCGAAGACGATTTTTTGGGTCGTTTCTTCCAGGTAATTATGAATTCTTGTGGTGTTCTTGATCAATACTCCATTGTTGATTGTGATTATGTAATTGAGAAACCTGACTTCCATTAGAATGGACCTCTATTAGTTCTGATTTTCTGCTTGAATTGGAAGAATTTGCAGAATTTGGATTTTTGATTTATTTGAGTTGATGTTTGTTTGTGAATTGAGTTGTTCCTACCATCTCAAGGATTGTTTCACCTTTCGATTTCGAGGAAACCCTGCAGGTATTTACAAGATGGAGATTCTGAGAGCTATGAACATTTAGCTTGTGGGTATGTTAGACTATCATTAAAAGAACTAGGAACTACGAGAGTTCATTTTGATAGATTCCCTATTCACTCATAGTTGAGGTTGAAGGGAAATATTTATCAATTTAACTCATCAGAGATTTCACCTTAATCTGTTGGATAGATCTAGATCATGTGTTAGTTGAGATCTAATCAAGGAGAAGGAAAAATCCATCAAATCTAAAGGATGAGTCATCAATATTTTGTAGAAATTTCTATTATTGAACTTGGTATGCAAGAAATCTGCAGTCTTAAGAAATGAGTACTAAATGACAGTGAAAAATAACCAAATCTTATAAAGAGTGTTTTGAATACGAGTAAAGCCCCGGAGTGAATCCCTTGCTTTGAAAGAAGAAGGGACCTCTAATTAGTGAATAATGGAGAAATCCAAGTTGCATTAATAGGCATCTTTGACAAAAGCAAATCCAAAAATCAAAATAGAAAGAATCAATGAATTAAATGCGAAATTAAAAATTTGTTTCCACATGAATTTCATTTCGGTGTTCATTTCTAGCGGAGAATGCGATTAAGTCTAGTTTATTTGTTAGTTCAATTCCGTTTTATTTTTCATTGGTAAAGTAATAGGATTATCTCCTCTTTTAAATTCAGGTTTTCAAACTATTAAAAGGAGGTTCAAATAGTGTGGATCTTGAGTAGTTAGGGTAGTTGATTCCAACATTCTTGTCAATCTCTATGGGAATGATATCTGGACTTACATCCAATTTTTACTACTTGTATGACCTATGCACTTGCAGTGTCATAGACTAAACCCATTATTAATTCCAGAACATAAAATTAGTTTTATTCATTTTCAAACAACTCTATTCAACTTTGACATAGATGCAAGAGAATTGTAAGGCTCCTGTATAAGCGTTAAATTGAGTGGTTTAGTCTATATTTTCACAAATGAACAATTTCACCGTTGGAATCGTCTCACGAAATCTAGTTACCTAGTCGAATTTCGTCAAATTCCGAGACAATTGGAATTTTGCTTTTTTCGGGGCACCAGGTGTCAGGTGACACATAGAGTGGTGCCACATGGCATGACCATGTGGATGCCACATGGCTCCTTAGGAGATGGACACATGGTATGATATCCATGTGGTGTAGCAAATGACACTTAGTTCATGTGACTTGATTTGTGTGATTAAAACACATGGCTCATCTTAGCCCAATAATGTCGAGCCCGATAAGAATGAGAGGGAGAGAAATATCTTAGGAGAAGAGGAGAGACCAGGTGGTGAGAACCAATTCGGTGGAGGAGGAGGAGAAAATAAAAGGGGAAAGAAAAGAAAGATGAAAGAAAGGAAAAAGACAAAAATGAGGGAGAGTGCGTGAGAGTGAGAGATAAAAGAGACAACGAGAGGAGAAAAAAAAATGAAGGGCACTTCCCTTCGCGATCTCCGGCGAACCGATTGTTGAAACGTGTCGGGGCAAGAGACAAAGTTAGTCCACATAACAAGAGGCATGGGTACCAAAATCCGAGTTTTTCGTCGAAGCTCCAAGAGGTAGGGGTTTTCTCCTACACTGGTTTCCTTTTCACTTAAGGGTCGTAAATGGTTGTATGGTACAGCCCCAACCATGGGACTGAGTTTTCGGACATTGTGACTGTTTTTGGACAGTTCAGGACTGGGTTGTGAAGGTCAGTATTTGGGATGGTTATGGGTTCCAAAACGGCTGGAAAATGTATTTCAGGTCGGTTTTGGTTCTGAGACTGTTGGAAAATGCATCTTTAGTTTGTGTTATTTCCCAAAGTGAAATTTAAGTGCGAGTCAGTTATTGGCTGGGAATGACTAATTTGTGTGGACTGTTTTTGGTGTGTTTTTGATGGAAATTGAATAACATGCTGAATCTGTTGAAAATATGTTGATGTATGGGTGTTTAAATATATTAGCATGAATAGATGTAAATTATGTACGTTTGATATAATTATCCATGATACTTAGTATAAAGTATGGAATGCAAATGTTTCATGTAGTGTTACTTATACATGTAACATGAGGTACATGCATTGGCATTTTTGCATTGCATATGCATGGGGACAGCATTGTGTTAGGTGTGTGTGCATGGTTATGATCATTCATCATTCTTGGTGAATGGGTGGTGGTACGGGTAATGGGACAACGTCCAAAATGAATCTCATGGTTGCATAGCATGAAAAATACGTGTGTTGGGCATAGCAAGAAGGGATAGATACCCCCTCGGGTGATAAACCCGGTAGTTGAGGTTAGACATTATCACCGGCAGTTAAAGCCTGAAAAAATGTTGGGAAGGAGTGCGGCGTCTTGCGGTGAAAACCCGGAAATCTGTGGCCCACAAATGCATAAACACACGAGGATTTTACTAAATAAATGAACATTGGAGGTTTATTCAATGAGTTTTGATTTATAAAACAAAAAGATTTTGTTTTGGAAAAATAGTCATTGGATTAAACATCAATGACGGTTTTTTCACATTTGACATATGCATGTGTGAGAGAGTCGGTTATGACTGGGACATGGGGCATGATAGGTCTCGTTTCATTCATGACATGTAGTATTCCATGGTAGGATTGCATATTCTATGTGGAATGTGATATGATGTGATTCTGACATTGCATGCACTTAGGTTAGGATGAGTCGGCGGCAAGGAGTTATTCTCTCTTAGGCATTGTTCACCGTCGTGGGACCATATTCAGTCTTGTGGTCGGTACGATGGCCGGCTCAATCTTGGACCTGAGTGTATTTATAGCTTTGTTTTTTGTTTTTTTTTTTTTGTCTCTTATTTGAGCAAAACTTTGGTTATGTATATATTTTTTACAAAAAGGAGAGTTGTAAATTGAACTCTTGTGAATGGTTTTTGGATAAATCTGTACATTTTCCTAAATGAATGGATTCCGGTAATGGGACTGCACGGTGTAGATGCGAGACACCTCGGTATCCTGAGTGTCCGCATGTTGTGGGTTGTCAGAGACCCGGGTTTGGGGTGTCATAAACGATGTGTCACGCCTCTATTACCATCTAACTTGTAGCGCTGACTACGGGTGCTCTGATACCACTTAACTTGTGCCCCCATATCAGGTGCTGCAATTTCATTAAAATTGTACCTATCTTTTACTTTTTACCATACCGTGCTTGTTTATTCGTATGCTGCATTAAACATTTAACTTGAAATATATTCTATAGCAGCGGATTACAAAATATATTCAAAACTCCATAAATGGGAGTGTTCAACATATACAAATCTTTACATTGCTTGCAAAAGCAAAACATATACAAAAATATACCAAATGGTCTTCAGTGGGCACCTAGTAGTGTGTTGGCCTTGGTTGCTGATGTGGATCGTTTGGGCTTCTAGTTCTTGCTTCTCTTGTACCTCTGCTGGATGAAACACGTGCTAAACATAAGCAATAGGAAATAATACATGTCGACAACCTCTAATAAGGGTCATCACACTTTAAACAACTGCACATAACTTTAACATCCATTTACATATACACATGCTTATTCATGTTTTGAACATATCCTTTATAGATATGCTTCTACATATATCATACTTATTCATCTTATCATGTTTCATTCCATATCATCTTTCATTTACATTTTAGCTATTATACTTATCCTTTATTATCACGTATCATCACGCTAACAATCTTCATACTTCTCATATCATGTCATGTCATTTGCATATTCTTATCATTTATCTTATGTTCATGCACATAAATACCTTAGAAGTGAATCTGGGAACTATAAGAACGAGAAAGGTGCTATAATCATTATGCGAACCGATGAACTATAAGGACTCGAAAGTGTTGTTATCGTTATCTGAGACATTGACCATCTATAAGGGCTGAATATTGTTTCATTTGTACGAACCAATGACCATCTATAAGTAGAAGAAACGGCTGTAATGACGAAGCAGGGCGATTGATCGATATTTGGGTCTTTCTCGCAATAGGCATGCTCATATATCCCTCTACTAGGTTCTAAGCAGACAATTTGTTTCTTTTATTTCATTTACAATATATATCTCATATCCCCGAATAACTATTGTTATCAGGTAATCATATGCGATATTTTCTTATCATTTACGCATGCATATTTACCCATGAATCATTTAGACATTTGTATATGTTTACTTATGCATTATTTGGACATTTAAGTCGATCCCTTATGTAGTAGATTATCTGAATTATCATTTAATAAGTCATCCCTTAACCAAGGAATAACACTACATTTAAACACATTAGCAAATGTGGGCAAGAAACAATGTTTGCCCAACTACTGGATTGCTGAGGCGTCGAGGTATGGAACATTTTTCATATAATTTTTATACTTGTACGAACCCTTTCATTAACTTATTAGGATCATCATTAATCCAATGGAAGATTGTTAGAATTAACGGAAGAAATGAACTAAAACAGAGTTTACAGTGCGCTGGGCGGGCATATTACGCTAGAGCGGGCCAGAAAGTTCGAGAAAACTTGACCTGGGCTTGCTTTGAGGCGAAAGTGTCTCACGCTAGGAGGGCTCTGCACAGGCGTGGACTCCTACGCCTAGGTGTAGAGGTGTCGAGCAGAAACAGAAATGACCAGTTTTTTCCATTTTCATCGGAACTCTTTAAACCAAAACACACCATTACAAAACAAAACCATAAAACTAACTTAAACAACCAAAAATACATGTATTGAAAAGTTAGGGTCTTCCTAACCCAACTTAAACAAGTATTTCCAAACAATCCCAAACCAAAGTTCTAAACAAGAGTTCCATAAAAGTATCCAAACTTCCAAACTAGCATCCTTACTATAGTTTCCTATACAAAAATAGTTTCCATACCTGAACTTCTCCTTCTTTTCCTTCTTCCTTCTTCCTTCTTCTTCTTCTCTTCTCCTCTTCTCTCTTTCTCTTCTTTTCTCTCAAACTTGAAATGCTTTTAACTCTCACCCAAGTAGGATTTTCTAAGGCCTTGTTTGGCCTTATCATCTTTTTTATTTAATCTTTTTTCCCTTTGCATTTTAGTCGCTTCATTTTCATTTATTTGCAGATATAACTTATCGTATTTCACTTTAACATATCTTAACTGTATATAACCCTTGGGTCCCTCATTTTATAATTTACCATTTTATCCTTAGCTTTTGTATTAATCCCGGCTTTATCCTTTTTCTTACTTAGCATTTATATTCAGAAAAAATACAAATTTTACTTTTCTTATACTACAAAACTAAAATAACTACTAGGGTCTAATTCGGGATGTTACACGATGGTTGGAATTACTTAAGGATTATGATTGTATTATTCAGTATCATTCAAGGAAGGCAAATGTAGTAGTCAATGCCTTGAGTAGGAAATTAGTTAGTTCGTTAGTAGCTATCAGAGGTTGTCGGAGGCAGTTATTGGTGGATTGGAGGAGTCTATAAATCCATCTTAAGGTTTTGGCTTCAGGAGCACTTGTAGCTAATTTTAAAAATACGATCGTATTTGATTTTGAGGATTATAAAACTCTACAAAATGACTACGATTAGTGCAACTTGTGGAGAAAGTTAAAAATAGTGCTTAATCTAACTTTGTTTTAATTGATGATGAAATATTGAGGTTTGGGACTCGATTATGTGAACCAAATGATGGGGACATAAGGAGGGAGCTTTTTGGAGGCTTTCGATATTCTAGGTTGGAGTTCCTTCAGGAAGAACAAAAGATATATAAAGACTTGAAACATAATTATTGGTGAGTGATATGAAGAGACGTGCCCAATTGTAGCTCGGTGTTTAGCGTGTCGGTAGGTGAAAATTTGAGCATCGGCGACTAGTAGGGTCCTTCTGACTCTTGTTATTCCATAATGGAGTGGGACACATTACCATGGATTTTGTGGTGGGTTGCCGATAACTACGGAGGTTATAATGTTATTTAGGTGATCATTGATCGGCGACATAGTCTGCTCCTTGTTGCCCATGAAGGTCAGTTTTCCATGGATCGGTTAGCTTTTCTTTATGTCAAGGAGATTGTGAGGATGCATGGTGTACCAGTTTCTATAATATCTGATAGAGACCCCTGTTTCACTTCCCGATTTTAGCATAGCATGTAGAAAGCCATGGATACTAAGTTGAATTTCAGTACTGCTTTTCATCCTCAGACTGATGGCCAATCAGAAAGGGTGATTCAAATTTTGGAAGATTTGTTAAGAGCTTGTGTTCTAGACCTAAAAGGTAATTGGGATGATCACCTACCTTTAGTAGAGTTTTCCTATAATAACAGTTTTCAATCTACCATTAGAATGACACCTTTTTAGGGGTTGTATGGTAGGAGATGTCGATCTCCTATTTGTTAGGATGATGTAGGAGAAATAAAGCTTTTGAGGCCCGAAATTGTGTAATTGATTGTGGAAAAGATAGTTATGATCAAAGAAAGACTAAACACTGCTCAAAATAGACAAAAAAGCTATGTTGATAAACCATGTTTCAGGTAGGTGATGTGAATCGAGCTGCATTTTGCTTTGAGATCCACTAGTTGTTGTGGATTACTCCTTGGATCTTCAAACACAATCTAGAATAGTGGCCTCGTCCCCTTGACTATATTGAATCAAGAGTCGTAAGTAAAGATGTTGTGTCTTCGTCCCCTTGGTTATATGGAACCAAATCTTAGTAAGAACAAAGGAAAGTAACCATGTCCTCTTGATTATAGAAGAACCAAGAGTCGTAAGTTTGAACACTATAAGTAATTAACCTTGATAGGCTCGAAAGTTCTTATAAGAACCATAAAGTGAAGAAAACCTCACAAAAGAATTTTATTTATCAATGTCTTTCTAAAGACTACATTAAGGGGGATATATATAGGCCCCATACTTTCTAAATAAAATAAAGCAACTCCTACTTTGGCTTGGAAAACAAGACTTTCTAATTTAAATAAAGCAACTCCTTAAAGCAAATCTTTCTAAAAAAATAAATAGCAACTCATATTTGACTAACAAAACAAACTTTTTAAATTAAATAAATCAACTACTACTTTAACTTAGAGAACAAATCTTTCTAAAATAAAACAACTTCAAATCAAACGATATAAGATAAAATACTTGGAAATAGAATATATTTGATTATATCAGACTTCGAAATTTAAATATGAATTTTTCATAATTAAGATTGAATTCTCAAGGTTTGTTGTAGAAGCTCCTATATCAACTTTTGAACTTCCTTGTTGGTTTTAATTCCTTCAAATGCTTGATTTGACTTGGGCTCTTCTTTAAAAGCTGGTTTTGCCCAAATAAACTCTTTCACAAGCCCATTAAAAGCTTCTTATCCAATGCTCTTGTGATTGACCCAATCAGCATTTGAAGCAGATCCTTTGTGCTTTGATTCTCATCAGTAAGTGACCATGTTTTCTTAAAGGTTTCGCCTATGAAGCCTGTGATGAGATTTTAGATGGAAAGCATAGTCCACCGTTTGTAGGTCTTTTAGAATCACCAGATATTTGGGCCCTATGGCTTATAAGAGTAGCATTGTCTCAGCGAAGCATGTTGAAAGTTCATAATGTTTTTCATGTTTCGACCTTAGGAAAGTATGTTTTAAACCTTTCGTATAATGGAGTTGGAACCTATTCGAGGATCTCTAAGGACTTAACCTATGAAAGTACAGTCAAATTGTAGACGTGATGGATAGGTCTACAACATGCAATTGTTAAGTTAGTAAGGTCAAATTGAGTAATCATGATATCAGAGAAGCTACATGGAAGTTAGAAGAAGAGGAAATGATGGACAAACATCCTCATTATTTTTGAGATTCAAGTGAGTCAAGTTTAGAGGACAAAACTTATATTAAGGGGAGGATGAATAAAAAAGGGCAAATAAGGAGAAAAATTAAGAGGGCATTTTGGTAATTCCTTAAGGGAAACCCGAAGTATAAAGAAAATAAAATAATAAAAAAATATTTTTATTCATCCATATCTTATTTGTTTCTCTAGGCTCTCTCGATCCTTAGAATTTCATAAGAATTTAGAATTGAAAGGCGAAAGGTAAGATCTTGATATTTTTCTTATTAATTTTCTAGATCCCCTTGTGTAGATTCTTTGATTTCTTTAGGTTTGGGTGAACCTTGAAAAGTTTGATTTATATTAAGTTAAAAAAAATCAATATAGGATGATCTTTCTGTTGAGGAATATGAAGATTTTATTTGAAAAAAAATAGATAGAGGAAGGTGGTAGGGGACCATCGTAAGTTATGGAATTGTGAAAAAGAAAAAAAAACAAAAAACAAAACCAAAAACAAGAGGAGAGATGGACATGTACGATAGGAAATTTGTGTATTTGTATAGCATGTGGTTTTGAAAAGTCAAAGGTGAGAATAGTTAGGTATAAAAAAAATAAAGATGTAGGCTTTGTAACCACTAGGCTTGGTATAATAAAGGAAAAAAAATGAGGTTCTTTTGATCATGACATGAGCTTTTGAAAAGCGAAAAGAAAATTTAATCATATTTTGATAGAAAATTTAAAAGTTTGATTTATATTAAGTTAAAAAAATCGGTATAGGATGATATTTATTTAGGAGATCAGAAGATTTTATTTGAAAAAAAAAGTAGAGAAAGGAAGGTGGTAGGGGATCAGCCATTAAGTTATGGAATTGTGAAAAAAGAAAAAAATACAAGCAAACCAAAAACAAAAGGAGAGATGGACGTGTCCAATAGGAAATTTGTATATTTGTATAGCATATGGCTTTGAAAAGTCAAAGGTGAGAATAGTTAGGTATAAAATATGATAAAAAATAAAAAAGAAGAAATAAAGATGTAAGAACTTAGTGGCCAGCCTGTAAGAGGCAGTATAATGAATGAGGGCTTATGGAATAGAAAAAGAAAAAATAAGGTTCTTTTGATCCTTGACATGAAGCTTTGAAAGGCAAAGAAAATTTAATCATATTTGGATATAGAAAGGAATTTAAAAGTTTGATTGTAAGTTAAAAAAAAAAAAAAAAATGGAATATCTGGTTGATCTTTGCATTGAAAGATTAAAGTTTATTTGAAAAAAAATAGAGAGAGGAAGTTGGTAGGGGACCATCGTAAGTTATGGAACTGTGAAAAAAGAAAAAAAAAACAAAACAAAACCTAAAACAAGAGGAGAGATGGACATGTACAATAGGAAATTTGTGTATTTGTATAGCATGTAGCTTTGAAAAGTCAAAGGTGAGAATAGTCAATTATAAAAAAAATAAAAAATAAATAAAAAAAATAAAAAATAAAGATGTAGGCTTGGTATTAATCTGTGAGGCAGTATAATGAATGAGACTTATGGAATATAAAAAAAAATGAGGTTCTTTTGATCATGACATGAGATTTTGAAAAGCCAAAAGAAAATTTAATCATATTTGAATAGACATGATGTAAAGACAAAATGGTCGCTATCTTGGCCTAGTATGGAATGTCACAGAAAAGTTAGGTAAAGATAGATAATTAAAAATAATAACAATAACAATAGTAATAATAGAAAAATAAATAAAATAAGAATAAAGGGATTGTATTTTAATGATATATGTTTATTCTTCATTTTAGGAGAAATAGACTCTTAGTTTGATATTTTCAGAGTTATTCAGAATTTCCAAGTATACGTTGAGATAAGGGAAAATTAATGCAATTTTTTTAAAAAGTGTGACACTTATATGTAAAATTTAGAAAAATGTTTAATTTGTTTATTGCTTAAAATGTGGATCAAATGTATTTTGCATGAAAACTACATCAAACTTTATGTTTTGGTAGGATATGAATTATAGAGATATTGTGTTTTGTAAATGAAATTTTTAAAAACTATGTTTTTTACTCTGATAGTTCAGTTAACACTATTCGACCATTGTCAAGACTAATAGTTGACTTTTATATTTCTTGATGGGAAATGTAATTTATTTGAACCTTAACCTTTAGGGGTTTCGATTAGAGGTTACTTACACCAATAGTGTTTGGTTCCGTCCACTGTAAAATGAACAATTTGAGTCTAGTCACTTATTTGAAAGTCTCACATGATTAGACATCATTCGATATTTGTGACTAGAGTAAAAGTTTTGATTTGAATATTTTAATGAATTTGATATGAAAGTGTTTGGATCCAAAATGAAATGACTTTATTTAAATATTTTAATGCATTGACAAAAAAAATTATGAAAATGATTGTCGATAATATCTTTTTTTTTTAATAATTTGAAAATATTTGATATGAGCTGCATTAATCTACAGCATTAGACTTCGGCTCATTCATTCTTTGTTGACTATTTTTCAAGTCCTCTTAGTTCTAACGATGAGTTATTGGCTAGGATGAAAATTCGTTTTTATTAGGATTTTTTATTTTGAATTTCATCATGTACCTTGTTTAGTTGATGAATTTTTGTTTATTGGATTATTTGATTTTAAAGTTGTTAGAAGTGTGGATAATTGTTTTTAAACTTTTTGTTAGTTCATACTTGAAAGTTGAGATTTAGAAAGTTTTAATTAATATGGAATTTTAGGAATCGGTGAAATTAGAATGTTACGCTTTTACTTTGAATAAGTATGTAATAATTGGATTTAAACCAATTACAGAGATGAAGGGTTGAGTCCTTTCGGACTTGAGGTGTAAAATGACAGTCATGCCCTTGGATCCCGTTTCGGGGCATGACATATTCACCATATCCAACTCCTAACGGAACAAATTAATTATTTTACTATATTATAATTAAAGTGTTTAGCTATATTAAAAAAAAAAAAAAAAAGTTTTTGTTGACACGAGTTTTATTCAAACTCGAGATTCGAGTTCAAACTTATTTGAATGTGCACGAACAATTTTAAATTTTTAATTTAATATATTTTTAGTAATAATAATATACTTTTTAATAAAATAAGTTATAAAAATTATAATATTTAAATTATTTATAGAAAATACATTAATTTTAAAGTAATTTGAAAAATTAAAATAATTTAAAATAGAAAAAAGCTAAACATTGTGGGGATGTCCTACCATATCTAAAGTAGGCATGGATTAGATTAACTAACCATGTCGAGTAAAATAAGCCCAGATCCATCTGTTTTGGTTTTGTTATTTTATATAAGCCAAAACCTAATCATCCAACATAGTTAACAAAATTTACTACGTACTCATATATCGAGTTTGCTTATCAAAATAAAAAATAAATTTGTATTTCCATAATTATATATTAAAGTTCAAATGTAAATTGTAATCAAATCATTTGCATTCCCATGACATGATGTATACTTGATATATGAAATGCATGGGATTGAGAGAACTAATTAAAATGAGGTATCACAAAAAATTTAAGAAAAATTCTATGTCCTCGAGATAAAAAATTTCTACATTCCAAAAAGTATGTTAATGTTAGTAGAAAATTAAATATTATAGATCAACGTCATATCAAACAAAATAGCAATAGAAGTTTTTACTTGAAAGAACATGAAGTGTTTCTTCATTCTTTCAATGATTTTAATGCATTCATGCACGCAAACAACTTTTGTAGAAAGCTCTCTTCTTACAAATTCTTTACATATTGAATTGACTAGTAATCATGAAAAAAGTTATCATGATTATCATTGATTCCTTATCATATAACAAAATCACGTCCTCGACTTCCAATCCATATTAGCTCCACAAATTGTCAAATTCGCCTTTTTCATTTATATTTATTCATACCGAGTATATGCTATGTATATGAAATTTGAATTATACGATAATATTGACCTATATATAAATTTATTTTCGTAATATATTATATACATTATATTTTATTAATTTTAATTATAATATTAGCATGCTTTTATTATTCAATTGGTTAACCCGAAATTATAGTTTTGTATTTTATAAACCTAAATCTAAGCAAAATCCAAGAATGATATGAAATAAAAACAAAAACAAATATCTTGATTACATTTTTTTTTTATTTCATTTTAATTTGGTTCTTCGATCACTTCGATTGCATTGCAGTCGAGTCCAGACTCAGAGTCGAGAGGGAGGGGGCAAACCCAGCCAAATCTCTCAACCTTCTTCCGTTTCCTAGTTTCTGGAAAACGTTTTTGTTGTTAGTAGGGATTGGGTGTCTAATTTGGCGGTAGGAGTGAACAGGAAGATATCGGCTGCATCAGCCAGGACTCTAACCAGAAAATCTAGGCAAACTTCTTCTTTTCGTCTTCTTTCTGGTTGGTTCTCTTTAGTTTTTTTTTTTATTTATTTTATTCTTATTATTTTTGTTTCTGGATCTTTTTTTACTTTAGCTTTTCTTTTAAAGTTGTTATTGTAATGTTCTTCGAATTCATGTGACCGAAATGTAATTAATTTGTTCGGTGACGCATTACTAAGAAGGGGGAAATCACGATAAAGTGATCCACTAATGGAGTGAGGGCTCCCTCCAGGATTTTTTTTTTTTTTTTTGTGAGAAAAAAAGATATGAGTAAATGCTATAATTGAGCAAAGAAACGAGGGAATGATAAAATTCGGCGACTTTTGTCTTTTAAACAAACCACTTTGATTTAATTCTCTATAAAGGCTCAGGCAGAAAACCCTACATTTTGAGCATTCCTTTTCGGTGCAATTCCGAAAGCAATGCACCTAGACAATAGTTCTTTATCACTTGATGAACTTGTAACATATATGGATTAGACTCCAAGTTATGATATACATTTCAATGCAACGTAGCAATGTTTATTTAACTACTTGCGGTCAATAAGGGTAGCAGCATTATGCATTCGGTCAGCTGGTTAAAGACTTTATCATATGCCGGAAGAAACTTCCTATGAGGAAAGATGAAACAAGGATTTTAAGGGCAGCACTTTGCAGCCTATTTTGGGTAATCTAGAAGGAGAGAAACGAAGTTATCTTTGAAGATGATGTTTTGTCGCTGAGTAGACTGAAAAGTTGTTTCGTTCTTTTTTTTTTTTTTTTTTTGTGCTGTGGGGCTGATGTGGGATGAAATATGTCGGTATCCAACGGATGCTCGATCTTTGAATTTTCTGAATATATTCGGAAATATCATTAAAATATCGATGGATATTTTAGTAATATAGTAAAACGAAAATTATAATCTTTGAAATTCGCAGAAAATGTTTTGTTAAGTATAAAAATACATAAAATAAAGTAAAATATACATAATATTTAGAGGATGATATTCGTTATAATTTTATCAGAAATTACATTACAATAGTCTTTTAAAACCAAGAAGATCGATGTGGAGCTGTTCATTATTTGATGAAGGGATCTATCTTTGTTGAAGGCGATATTGAAAACCAAGATGCGAAAATATTGAGATAAATCATGAAAAGAAAAAATAATTTGAGAGTAAATGGAGCTTGGATGTGAATAGATGAGTTTTGTAAAGAAATTGTATGATTTTAGGGGTATTTATAGAATTTTTTGGAGTCAAAATAGCCATTTGATTGTCAAAAAATCATTGTAATTTAATTCTAACTGTTGGATTTGATTTTGTTTCAAAATTTTACCGTTGGATAAATTATATATCAGTTTGAAATCGTCAATAATTAGATCAAACTTCAAATTTAAAATCGTAGTTGGATCGAAATATAGTATTTGGATGCGTTTAAAAAAACGGATGAAATCACAGACGCTTTGGATCGAAGCAAGAGCGGTTCCCCAGGCCGTCAAATTGTTGGTCAGAATTAAAGGCCACGGTCAATATTTAAAATATCGATGATATATCTCGTGTTTTCTGGAGTATATCTTATATTCTAGATATTTTGTTGATATTTTACCAATATTTTTCTAAAAATTTCAATCCACGCGCACGGAAGGTATACTTTCGACATTTCGGCGAAATATTGACATTTTTCGATATATCACCGAAATATCGGTGATTTTCCTGATATTATACTGATTTTTAAACCAATCAACTATCGTTTCGTGATATCGTATTTATACCAGCCGATATACGATATATCAGCCTATATTAACAATTTTTTGTTCCATGCTAATACCTTGTTCAGATTCTTTGATAATTAGAAAGTTGATGTCTTTGGCCCGGTTTAGGTTTAAGTTAAGGGTCTGGAGTGTGTTTTTTTTGTATAGGCCACACTTGCTTTATACATCCTATATACTCTTTTTGGGTTGTTTGACCAACCCTTTTCAATGAATTCCTCTTGCTTATTGTGCATTCTGTCTCAGTTGGGGAAAGGTAATGCTTGTACGCAACTTGTACAGAAAGAAGTTACTCCCCTTGCAAAAGCGCACACACATGATATCTATATATATATATTAAAGTCATAATAACAAGTTGGATGTGCCCTTGATGTTCATTGTTACTGAAGATACCCCTTTTTGGATAATTAGGCCACTGTTCATGGGACCATATTGAAACAGTAAAGTGTAATGGTTGGTCACTTGGTTGAAGAAGACGTTAGTCAGGGAAACCCAGAAATCTATTACAACAAATTCATTCCTATCTTTTTGTGTGTTTAGGCTATAAGATGTTGCTTGTCAGTGTATGCGGTTCCATATCTTTTTTACTATTATCAATTTGAACTTCAAAATTCCAGGGATGTTCAAGAAAATACTAGTGATCTTTTTGACGGAGCTGCTGTACTGGGCTTATCTGTCAATCTTTATCCAACCTCCTCCTCCCAAGATATGTGGCTCTCCATATGGTCCTCCTGTTACAGCTTCTAGAATAAAGCTCAGTGATGGAAGGCATTTGGCTTACAAAGAACATGGTGTCCCAAAGGACAGAGCCAAGTATAAAATTGTTTTTGTTCATGGCTTTGATTCCTGCCGGCATGATGCTGTTGTTTATACTGCTCTCCCTCCGGTATCTATATTGGTTTTATTTCGCTGGATCCTTTTTGGTTCTTTTCTTACTAATGCATTCCAGTGGAATTAGATATCATTTGGCTCTCTTGTTGGTTCTTCCAGGAAATTATTGAAGACTTGGGCATCTACATCATCTCCTTTGATAGACCTGGTTATGTTGAGAGTGATCCCAATCCTAAAAGAACTGTGAAGAGCATACCAATGGATATTGAAGAGCTTGCTGATCAATTAGGACTGGGATCCAAATTCTATGTCATTGGATTTTCGATGGGTGGACAGATTATTTGGGGCTGCCTCAAGTATATCCCTCACAGGTATGATTGAACCTACCTACTTTTTTTTCCCTAGGGAAAAAAGAAAAAATGAAAATAAAATGTTTCCCTTGGTCTCTAAATAGCTGTATATCGTCTATGAATTTTCTCTTACTATATTCTTCTCAGTTGCATGAAAGGGAGGGAGGGAGGGAATTGACATGCCAAAAACGATGGTTCAAGATCACATGTTTTTATTTTTTATCCATCTTAAGTTTGGTACTTGTGGCAGAGGCTGGCTGGTGCAACACTGATAGCTCCAGTCATCAACTACTGGTGGCCTAGCTTTCCTGCAAACTTATCAAAGGAGGCTTACTACCAACAATTTCGGCAGGATCAGTGGACTCTTCGTGTTGTTCACTATACACCATGGCTTACCTACTTGTGGAACACTCAAATGTGGTTTCCTGCTTCAAGTGTTGCAGAACACAGCATCGATGTTCTTTCTCTCCAAGACAGAGAACTCATACCTAAGCTTTCAAACAGAAGTGAATATATGGTATTTATCTTTTTCCAAGAAATTTTCCTGCATATGTCTTTATCATTCATGACACTGTTAGCCTATAAAAAATAAAAAAATTCATTCATGACACTGTCTGAGAATGATATCTAGCAGCCTTGTTATTAACAGAACCCCTGCACTGTAGCATCTTTGTTGTTTGTCGGTATTAATGATCACCATCAGGGTGTTATTTTTTTTTATTAGTACACAATTTTGTTTCCATTGGACTTGAACCCTGTTCCCTTCCCCCTCCTTATGCCCACCCTAGCCCTTAACCACTTAGATAGCCTCATTGGCACCATCGGGATGTTATTATTAACTCGTGGGTTATCATTATTGAATATATAATTTTTTATTGTCATTCATGGCTCTTTTAGAGCTCTGTGGTGCCATTTCGGTGGCTATGCTGCTTTATCTGGAATATGACAACTACTATTTGGCTCTTGCTTTAAAGAATGGTTAACACCCCATAATAGTTTAGTTTAAGACACTTACGCATTTTTCATATGATTAATATAATAAGAACTATGCATCTTTCCTCCAAATGTTTTGTAGAAGCTAATGCTCTCCTTTAAATTTTGACACTATTTCTCTCGATAATGATTATGCTGTTATATTTTCGATGCCATTTTTAGTGAAATTGATGTTTACAACAAAGAGGAACCTGTGCCAGTGGTGTGGAGTTTTTCTCAGAATCTGTGTTTGGGCCTTTATGGTCTCTGTCCATTTTTTGGCATACTGTGAAGAACCTTTGGGCTTTGTGATCTTCTTAGTAGGGGCAGTTAATAAAATCCTATTTGGTTCAAAATCAGGATCCTTATAATTTTTTCCCTTTCTTATATTATCTACTAAATCAGGACTTTCAAGATCCTGACTTGAAAAACTATGAACAATTGCCAGCCATCTATAATTATATAATTTATATTCTACTCTTCTCCTGCTGTGAGAACCACTTAAGTTGGGATTATACCTTATTCTTGACTAATTGTTGATTACGTTGTTGGATATTGAATTTGTCATAGTTGTGGGCCTTGCATGTTTTGTTGCTTCTACCCCTCAATAAATTCATTAAGTGAAACCAGGTCTATCAACCTGAGACTAAGTTCATGTTCATTCTCAATACTGAAAGTGCTGGTTTTGATGGATTTGTTGTTGTTAATGTGTGTGTGTTTGTTTTAATTTTAAGTTTATTTTTTAATCCAACCGAAGTTGAGCTCAATATGTCTGTTTAAGCGAGAATAGTCTTTGTGGTTATTCTTATATTTATTTTTAGCAAGGTTTTGAGTGATAGTCTTCTTCACGAACAATAGATATCTAATCACTCAGTAATTTGTATGTGTTGTTGAGCTTCTTTCCCTTGCTAATACGGCCATTGTTTCTTATTTAACATTCCGATTATTTGGTTACCTTGTCAGGCGCAGATAAGGCAACAGGGAGAATTCGAGACTATCCACCGAGACATGATGATTGGATTTGGAAGTTGGGAATTCGATCCCATGGATCTGAAGAACCCATTCCCAAACAAGGAAGGTTCTGTCCACCTGTGGCATGGAGATGAAGATCGAATGGTGCCTGTTTCACTGCAACGCTACATTGCCCAACAGCTCCCATGGATTCAATATCATGAAGTACCAGGTGCTGGCCACTTGTTCCCACATGCTGAAGGAATGATGGAAGCTATCATTAAGGCATTAATATTCGGAGAAAAGTAGCTTCCCCATATATATATATATATATATATATATATATATATATATATATATATAATATTTGGGTTATTTAGCAATAATGAACTTATATGCAGCTATTATGTGTTATACCCAAAAATAATATAAGTCTTTATATTAAGTGATCTATTAAAGTTTATCTTTTGATAGGACTTTTATGCATCAAGATTAAGATGTGGTCCTCAAATTATGTGTAGAGACATTTTGTTTTTATGTTTTGATGATGGGCCAAAACAGAAAACCCTATTAGAGAAGTGACGCTTTGTGAAACGTCGCTTCCCTAACACAAGAGGGGTCTTGGTCCTCAAATTAGATGTATGTTAGTTCTTCTGAAATGACCCATTTTATCTCGAAAGCGAGGCAGAAAGCAGAAACCCTCTCTTCGAACAACATCGTGATTTGGAAGATTAAAGCCATTCTAATTCAGATTATTAAGCATAAGATGGATTCAGGTACACTTCTTTCATTTCAGATAGATTCTCATTGATTAAGCATGATAGATTCTAGGGTTTACATGATGATGATTTTCACCGTAATTTGGTTTCTACATTTGGTATTAGAGCCGGCATGTTTTAATCATCAGGAATTATTTGATTTTTTGGTTTAGTGTTTTATTTACAAACATCAGTTTCTGGAAACCGACATCTATTTGAAACTAAAATCTCAAGCACCTAGAAAAGATAAAAAGAAAAAAAAGTGTTTCCTGCACCGAGAGTAGGATGTGGTGTCTAACCATGGGTTGAATCTAGGTTGTTCTTTGTTAGTAGTGGTTTGTTTGGGGTTCGAGGAATAATTATCCGCGATGATTGATTGGTCAAACAGTGGAGTACTTAATATGGGTTTGGAACACATGGATTGAGGCAGAAACCTATCCTTGAGATTATATGCTGCAGGATGTAGGCATAAGTATCAAGCCCACATTAAGTATCCATGAAAATCGTGTTTATTGAACCGAAAATGGGGTGTGGTGTTTGGTTGTTGAATAAGTAAATAATGATGTTTTAATTCTACGGTAATCATGTTGGAGGTTTTAATACGTAGTTATTACTATTTTTAAAGATTCCAAACATAGTGTTCCAAACTATGTATGGATTATTGGACATTGTATACATACAAATTATGCGGTCCTTTTGATGGATGCTATCCTTTTGGTTGGATTTTTTTTTTTTTTTTTTTGCTTGGATAAGGCACCATATGAATCTCAAGTTAGCGTAAAGTATATACAATGCATGTAAAATTGGCCAGTATGACTTTGCCTCAAAGTCTACAAAGTACTACTTTGTGTGTAACTTTTGTTCTACATCTTTTACACAGTGAGCGGAATCGGATTAACATCCCCATTAAGATTTAGAACTTGTGTGGAATTGGGATTCCTTTCAAGTGCATTGTGGTCACGACATGGGTACTTTTAGATTATTGACCATGTGACTTAGATGGCAAAGGGTATATATATATATATATATATATATATATATATATATATATATATATATATATATATATTTGTGTAATTTTAAATTCAAATCTTGTATATTTACATGTACAATTTTGAATTGAATTAATTATAACAACATGTCACCAAAGTGGCCTCTCTTTTGAAAGTTTATTTAATTCAAAATGTAGACGGTAGTGTAATGTATATCATATGAATATTAATTGGCCCAAAGAAAAATTAATATTTGATCAATGTACATGTACATTTGTGGTGATAAACATGTGAATAGCATTTGGCTTTACATGTGAATGATGAGTATACCCAAAGGAATATTCATTATTTGATAGTACTTTTTATCAGTGTTTGATCACTACAACAAGATATCAATTACAAGTTAATGTTTATCCAAAATTGATATATTAATGGAATTAATAAACTGTCTTGGAATGAGATTTTTTACTTGATTTGAATTTATTATTACTATGATTTGTTTTGGGAACTTATGTGAGCATGCTTATTTGTTTCTTTTTTTCGATTCAACTCTTACTAATGATGCAAATCTTTCTACTCAAGTTAAGGAATTCCCATGCTCAATGGAAGCAATTTCAAGATTTGGAAAGATAACATAGAAATTGTTCTCCGCTGTATGGAATTAGACCTAGCATTAAGAATGGAACGCCTTACTTCTATTTCGAAAAACCTCAATGAGGCTAATGTTGAGAAGTGGGAACGATCCAATCACTTGAGTCTAATGCTTATGAAACGCTCCAATCCAGAAGCGTTTCGGGGCTTTATGACTGAGAGCGTTAATGTTAAGAAATTTCTTCTTGATATAGAGCAAGTATTTGCTAAAAATGAAAAATGTGAACAAGTACTCTTTCCAGAAAACTTGTTGGCATGAAATACATAAACAAGTAGAATATAAGGAAATTACATCATGGAAATGTCTAACATTCTTAGGAAGAGCTAAAACACTTAAGATTAAATTGTCACGATGACTTGTTTGTATTTAGTTCTTATATCTCTTCTCGCACAATTCAGTCAGTTCATTGTGAGTTATAATACTCAGAAGGATAAATGGACTTTGAATGAGCTTATTTCTCATTGTGTGCAAGAAGAGGAAAGGATAAAGAAGGATAAGACAGAAAGTGCTCATTTAGCATTAACTTCTCAGAAGAAGAAAATGAAGAGACCTAAAGACTTTAACAAAGACATTGCCATGGGTATATCCAATCAGAAGAAGAGAAAGACACAAGATAAGGAATTCACTTGCTATTTCTATAAGAAAGCAGGTCACTTCAAGAAAAAGTGTCCCAAATTTATTGCTTAGCGTATTAAGAAAGGTACTCTTCTCACTCTAGTTTGTTCAGAAGTTAATTTAACCTCTGTACCTATTCATACTTGGTGGGTGATGAGGCAACACTACCCGGATAAAGTATTTCCCTACAAAGGTTGTCTTTGGAGCTGACCATCAAATGATCTTTGAAAGATTCATCTATGTGAAACGTGGCAAAGGGCGAAAGTTGAGGCAATATGGACATTTTAAGTTGTTATTAAAAATGCGGTGTTTTATTTTGGATTTAAAATAAACTTATGTTATGCTAGTCAACTAGGCGAATTTGATTCAATTTCTATATTGGACAATCCCGGATGTGTGTTAATTTGGAAATTCGAAATTTAGTCTTTCTTTAAATTCAAATGTTATTGGTACAGGTTCTTTATCTGTGCATGACAACCTTTATTTGTTGGATA
Organism: Tetrastigma voinierianum; assembly: GCA_016808115.1. Classification (NCBI taxonomy): domain Eukaryota; kingdom Viridiplantae; phylum Streptophyta; class Magnoliopsida; order Vitales; family Vitaceae; genus Tetrastigma; species Tetrastigma voinierianum. Next base: position 6,259 of record JAEQBH010008006.1, on the reverse strand, counting down.
CCGTTGCCTCATTTAATGAGAACTTGTATACAAGTATACGTGGTACAAAATGTAAATTAACTTATAAGGATTATGTATTGTTATGGCACAAGCGATTAGGCCATATCTCTAAATAGAGAATTCAAAGGCTTGTGTCAGATGAAATTCTTGATTCACTCAATATGACAGATTTTCAAGTCTAGATTGAGTGCATTAAAGGGAAACAAATAGAGAAAAGGAAATTAGGGTGCCCGATATATACGAGGATGTCTTAGATCATTCATATCGATATATGTGGACCATTCCCCATAGCTTCTTAGAACGGTCAACGGTATTTTATTACATTCATAGATGACTATTCAAGGTATGGGTACCTATATTTGATTCATGAGAAGTCTCAAGCTTTGGACGTGTTCAAGTCTTTTAAAGCCGAAGTTGAACTCCAACTTGGCAAGAAGATTAAAGTTATCAAATCTGACCGTGGTGGTGAGTACTATGGCAAATATGATGGCTCAGGAGAACGTCTAAGACCTTTCGCTATCTTCCTACAAGAATGTGGGATTGTCCCGCAATACACAATGTTGGGTAAGCCTCGCATGAATGGTGTTGTAGGGAGACGAAATCGAACACTTCAGGACATGGTGAGAAGTATGATTAGTCATTCTTCTTTACCTGAATCACTTTAAGGAGAAACTTAAAATTGTAGTGTACATTCTTGTGAGATATAAGTATAGCAATAGCTAAAACCCCTTATAGTGTGGAGTTTGAAAGAAAGAAGCTAATGTCGACTTATGTTTGGGGTTGTCGGCTTAGGCTCGACCTTATAGACGAAGATAAGAAAGAAATTGGATGAAAAAACGATTAGCTTCTAATTTATTTGGTTATGCAGGAATGCTCACAGGGCTTTAAGTTTCTCAATCCTTATTAGATCATTTTTTGAGATGGGAAATGCAAGATTCTTTGAGGATGTTATTAAGTTTGGAGAGGAAGATAACATAAGTGTTGTCTTTGAAGAAGAATGAAAGTGTCAGGGGTCAGTTCTCATACCTAATGTTGTTTTTGTCTAATATTGTATGACATTGCTCAGAAGCTATTTTACCTAACATTGTTCAGGAATGTTGTTGTAGTGCAAGGCTTAGCAGTGAGTTCTTCTAGCACAAAGACAGCAGTGATCCAGTTATTTTGCACCGATGTTGTTTATAGATGATGTACACAGAAACTGACAATTAAGTTCTTTCGAGACCACCTGGCACGAGACTCAACAACCTTAAAGTACCATTAAAGAGATCCCTGAGAAAGCGAAGTGTGATTCCAAATTATTATATTATATTTCTTCAAGAACGACAGTTTTGATGTAAACTTAAGCGAGAAGATGATCGATCGATCTTAACAAAGCTACAAAGTTCTAATTCTCACAAGTGGATTGATGCCGTAGGATGAATGAAATCCATGGAAAATAACAGATGTTTGGGATCTTGTTGAATTGCACAAGGATCAAAAACCTATTGGTTGTAAATGGATATTTAAAACGAGAGAGGATTCAAATATTGTCTTGAAAGATATAAAAAAGCTCTCTAGTCAGCCAAGGGTTTCACTCAAAGAGAAGGCATAGACTATGGGGAGAGCTTTCTCTCTAGTTTCTACGAAAAACTCCTTTAGGACTATAATGACACTTGTGGCTCATTTTGATTTAGAGGGACATCAGATGGATGTAAAGACAGCGTTTCTCAATGGTAACATTAACGAAACTATTTATATGATACAATCAGAAAACTTTGTATTTGGGGATCCAGAAGTGATGGTTTTGTAAATTTAAAGAAATCCATCATGGTTTCAAACAAGCTATTGTAGATAGTATCACAAGTTTCATTAAAAGTTATTACCTCCAACGATTTTGAGGTAAATTTGGTTGAGGAATTTGTGTATATCATAAGTTTAATTAAGAATAAATTTATCTTCACGTTTATATATCGATGATATTCTTGCTTTGTATAATAAGGCTTATTGCATGAAACTAAAATTTCTACGAGAATTTTGAGATGAGTTCTTTGGAATACCTCTTTTGTAATGGAGTATCTGAAATACTATGAGATCACTCTCAAGGTATTCTTTGGTTATCACAAAGAGCTATATCGAAAAGTGTTGAAAGATTCGGCGCAGAGGGTTTGTTCATGAGGAATGCGCGTAGCTAAGGGGAGCAAGTTTAGTCTCACTCGGTGCCACAAAATAATCTTGAAATTGAGGAAATGCAAAAGATTCCTTATGCATCGGTTGTAGGAGTCTTGCCATAGTAAGTATGTACATCCCGATATTGCTTTCATAGTTGGCATAGCCAGACGGATATATGAGTAACCACCAGGTTTACCATTTGGAAAGCAGCCAAAAGGGTCATGTGGTACTTAAGAGAAGAAAAGGGGTTTGATGCTCACGTGGAGTCAAACAATTTAGGAAATCATTAGGTATTTTGATTTCGATTTTGCTAAATGTCAAGATCATAAAATCCACATAAGGTTATGTTTTCATCTTGGTAGGAGGAGTTATATCTTGGAGAGAACGAAGCAGAGACACTCATACTTCCCTCGGCTATAGTAGTAAGGACTATAGTTTGCTATGAGGCATGTATTAAGATATAAACACAAAACTTTGTCAGCGGGCTACATTTTAGTAAAAATTGAAAGACCATTAAAATCATATTGTGACAATAACTCAACAATGTTATATTCTGACAACAACATAAGTTCTTCAAAGTCAAAGCACACTGACATCAAGTTTCTTGTTGTTAAAGAAAGAGTTCAGAATGACCAATTGTTTGTGAACTGTGGACAACCTCTATGATTGTTAATTCTCTTACTAAAGATTGCCACCAAATAACATGACATCTTGCTAGTGGGAGTTTGTTCGATTTTAGTGGGAGTTGTATTTAAGATTCTTTTGTTATAGATATATTTCCAAATATTTCAATTATAAATATTTTGAGGTTTTATGTTCTGCAGAACCTCAGTTTCTTGTTTATTTACAATTTGAACTAATATTGGTTTGATCTCACTAAAGAATAAAGTTGGACCAATTGGAAATAAGCATGTTAAGATCATATTACATGTAATTTTCATGCTACACATCCACATTGTGATCCTTGTCTTTCAATCATATCAATACATGTGACGATTGATAGGTAAAGTTACAATAAGTATGACAAAGGCCTCTATGATCCTGTGGTGATACAATTGATAGACTGGATTGGTTTCTTAATGCATGTTTTGGGTAATCAGGTTTGAGCTCATATGTTTATTCATTGCAATACATAATTATAAGGTTGTACATATAGCCCAAGTGGGAGATTGTTGGATTATTTAACCCAATAATGGGCTTATATGTAGCTAATATGTATTATGCACTCAAATAATAATATAAGTCTTTATTTTAAGTGATCTATTAAAGTCTATCTTTTGATAGGATTTTTATGCATCAAGATTACGATATGGTCCTCAAATTATGTGTAAAGACATTTTGTTTTTATATTTTGATGATGGGCTAAAACAAAAACCCTATTAGATAAGTGAAGCTTTGTGAAGCGTCACTTCCCTATCATAAGACGGGTCTTGGTCCCCAAATTAGATGTTTGTTGGATTTCTTATGGGGAAGTAGCCATTTTATCTTAGAAGAAATTAAGAGAAACTAGGAACCCCTCTTTGATTTCGTTGTAATTTGGAAGACCAAAGTCGGAAATTTCTAATTCAGATTATTAAAAGCACCAAGATAGTTAGCAGGGTACACCTCTTTCAAGAAGAACAGTTTATGATTCTTATTAATTAAGCATGATAGATTCTAGGGTTTTCAGGGTGATGATTTTCACCATAAAGTTTCAATTTGTTTTGTACATATAAAGCTTAGCGCATGTCGGCTTTGGTGCTTCCTTTGTTTTATTATTATTCTGTGGGAGTTTTGAAATTATTTATGGTAATTTTAATATTTATTATGGATAATGGAAAAGTTTATCTTGGCTTTGTTTGGAGAAATTTCTATTTACCCCTCTATTTCTACCCACCTTGCATTAAAAAAACCTGTCTGAAAATACACATTTACCCTTAACCACTAATTTTTATTTAACATATTCTTGCTGTCTCTACGCACCAATCCTTCTTCCTCCTCATTAGTGGCTCCCAATCTTGAACATAGTGAGGAGTAATTAAGAGTGAAACCCAATCTTTGAAAACATAGTGTGATAGGCGTTGAAGCCGCGAGGAGAGGCGTTGAAATTAGCAAAGCGGTGGAGGAAGACGGGGAAGTTGAGGTTCGCTTTTTTTGCGGAATATCTTGTCAGGTTCGAAAATCCAGGATGCTCATCTTATCACTCGGGATATTGGAAATGAGATATACTCCACAACGGGATTTAACAGATGGGATTAAAAACAATATCTGGGATATAAGAAATCCCGGATTGTAATCTATTATTGGGTTATATCATCGTCAAATGGAAAATATACGGTTGGAAATCCGAATTTTGACTTTCTCTTGGTTGAAAATCAGTTCTATGAAATTTTCGGATTTTACAATCTGCCAGATCATTTATCAAACTTAGCGGACATTATTGTTATCTTAATCTACATTTTATTTTACGGATGAATTTCAATCATAATGCAGCCCCTTTACAGCAATTAGTTGATTGCAGTGATGCATTTAGTAAATATTAGAGGTAAATTTTAATACTTTAAAGTTAAAGTAATTTGTTTTAAGATATATAAAGAAATTAATAAATTGTTATTATCAAGATATTTGTAATTAGGGATGCTGATTAGATAGGATTGGAATGGAAAAAGAAACGGATTTGTTATTGTGATAAAAAGATTGGATAAAGGGAGGTGTTAGAAAAGCTAGAGTTACCCTTGCATGTAGCGTGGTGGAACATATAGGCATGCAAATAATGATCGAATGTGGAAGCCTTGGACCAAAACCTTTGGAACAAAAAATGTGATTGTCCATTTAAGATAATAGGTATGAAGTTAACTAGTAATGATGGTGAGTGTTAAAGTTGTTTGTGGATTTCATAATCATCAAACGTACTAAACAATTGGAAGGTCACTCATATGATAATTGATTATCGGATAGAGGAAAGGAAACTATATTGTTTCAGTCTGTGAAGAACTTGGTGAAACCAAAGGAATATTCTCTTATCAATAAAAATCATGATGAGTATAATGTTAGCACTGAAGAATGATCTCTGATGCACGTCATAAACATCGACTACTTTTCTGACTCGTGAATGTAAATGTAACAACTAATGAAACAAGCTGAATGAATGTAAAATATATTTAGATAGCATAGGAAGGATGAGTCGAGGCGATTGTGTGAGAGACTTGTTTTGGGCACATCCTACTTCTATTCAGTTGAATGCATTTTGCAGTGTTCTAATTATGGATTGCGCATAAAACCAACGGTCTCGCCTTACTTTCAGATTGTAGGTGTAACATCTACAAATTTGACTTTTTCTGTGGCATTTGTATACTTGGAGGCCGAGCGTGTAGACAACTACACTTGGGCAATGGAGAAGTTACAAAGTTTAATGTTTGCTTATCGATTACCTAATATCATTTATTCTTGATAGGGAGTTGGCCAGCAATGAGCAGCTGTCTCAGTTAGTATTTCTACATAACAAATCTTAAATGCGGATGGCATATATCGAAAAATGTACTTGCAAACTGTAAGAAGTTGTTTTAGCGAAAAGAGAAGTGGGAGGTATTCATGTCAACTTGGAGTGTCCTTGTGTTTTCTTCGAATGAGGACGAGTACGAGAGGAATTTAAGATCATTGACAATTGATTACTATACTTGCAGACGGTAAAATATGCTTAATGAGTCATGGTTGACTCCTTATAAGGAAAGATTTGTCGCACGGCTTGGACAAATAAAGTAATGCATTTAGGCAATGTCTGCAAAGAATAGGTCGTTAATCGAGTAATAGTTTTCTTCAAATATCCATTACATAAAAATGAAGTTCTAATATAACATATGTTACTTTATAGGGGCAGGAGTGCATGCAAAGTTGAAGAGACATCTTGGTTCGTCTCGAGGGTTGAGAGTTCTTAGAACAATAAATTCTCTTATTGAGTTGCAACATACGAAATCAAAGCTTCATTTGAAAGGAGAAGTATTTGTATTGAACATCAATTCCATAATGCTATGTTTAAAGAATTCTTGAGGTATAATTATCTAGGGCTTCACTCAATATGATATTGATGGAGTTTAAGAAACGACTCAAGTTGAAATTGAAGGGAATATGTGGT